>JAMPIV010009466.1:207500-352047 GCA_024509875.1 Oreohelix idahoensis | reverse complement strand
TGGATGTTGTGGTTGTCGGATGGTGCGGGGGGTGTGCTGCATACACATCTCATTTTATGTCCTGAATGGTAAGGTTGCCAGTATAGTGTTGGTAAAATTAGGCCCAGTTTATTTAACATACTACAATTGCCAGTTATTCCGTCATAGACTTAAAAGTTTAAAACTTTACACTGTCAATTTTTTCTGCTGTTGTGCATATGAAGATCCACGATTGAATATGCCACTTTTATTTAGCAACACTGCGATTTTTCTGTACATTGAGAAATGTCAAACACTATGTGTTCAAACAAATGTTCTTTCAGCTGTAAAAACTGTGATTTCAACCACAAAAATATGCGTTAAGCTGGACCCAGGAATTGGCTCGCCACTGTAAGACGTTATATTTCTTACTACACCCTGTAGTTACCATCCACTGTAAAGTATCAGTCTGTTCTGCTCTGTAAGGAAGAGTGGTGTGTTGTTGAGATCAGGCATGCTCCAGTATACCCAGCTGTAAATGGGTAACTCACCCTAGTCCTGAGTTAGGGAAGGCAAAGGCTCCAGGGGAAGCAGGCCCTAAACTTGGTCACTTCAGCCGACGCAGGATGGTGTATGTATGAAGTAGTAGTGTAGAGTGTGATTACCGCGAATGGTGTACTGTTCGTGTGCTGACCAATATAATCACTCATACACATGTGTCTACAAGGCACCAATGCAGACTGCTGGAATCTTAGTTTACTCAATTTATTCAGACGTACACACTGGGACATACGAGTACATCAGGCTTTGTTGACATAACAATTTGTAGGTATACATAGCAGATCTGAAGTCATGACACATGCAGCAATAATGGGTAGTACATCAAAGTTCAATGTCATGATACATCATCTTATGAAACCACGAAAAGGGGGTTTCTAGCAGGATTGAGATCTCTCGGTCACTGTCCGATAATAAGATAAATAATCTGTTCTCTTGGCAGTGATCAAAACAGACGATGACCGAAATCCAACATGGCTACCTCCCTGAGTTGTCGTTCACTCATTCATAGGAAGGAGAATATAAGCCAGAGTTAATTTATAATGGGTATATAAAGGATTTCATAAATGTTTCCATACAGCTCTACGGTGATCACGTTAATTCACGTAGCCATAACCGCTGCAGGAAAATCTGTCATCTTCGTCGATACAAAACACGACACTAGCATAGCGAAGCACCCAAAAGTCAAGCTAGGCCTAACCGACGAGAGATCATCAAAAATACGAGCTGGGTTTACCTGGAGTCCGAATCATCTATACTGACATAAGGAGAGTCTCTAACACAAACTATCGTAGAGACACTATCTCCTCCAGAAGAAAAAACCACTTCGTAAGACATTTTTTCTTGACGAAAGGACCAGCTCTAGAAAAACGTACCCCGCCATTTGTAAGCAGTACATCGGAACTCATCACGACTTGTCAAGACAACTCATACTTCCGCTAGACCGGAATACAAGAATCTAGTCCCTCCTACCCATCCAAAATATACAATATAGGACTGATTCTACTTGTTCTAATAATATGTAATACATATGAATTCAGGCCATAAACACAATAAGCAAATTAATATATTTTCTGGCCCTAAAAAATAAGTACAAACGCAAGCGCAATATCCTTGCGCTGGATCAATATCCAGAACGATTACTCCTATAATCAAAAGTGTGAATCAGACATGGATTATCTCGCTTTTACAATAAACAGCATTTTCATACACAGATGGATGCATGACTATATTTTTCCCATATTAAATAACCATATCGATTTTTTTGTAATATGTGCGTCAAAAATATGCACGCAACACCCTTTTAGCAGGTGCCTCTTTCTGCACGCCAACGGGGTTGAGACCGCTGGCATATTGCGATGAAGATGAGAGATCTCTGATGGCTCTAGTTTAGAGTCACCACTCGAACACTGGATTTCTACTGAATCGGAATTGATCTCAGTAGTTTCTATCTTTGGAGGAAGAAAGGGATTTTCTGCATTTTGCAGTAGTTGTGTACTCGCTCTTCCCTTACCAACATGGAGAGAGACAGAGCTGTTAAATAAAGCCCCTTTCGAATTTGTAAGGCAGCTCTTCTCACTGTCTTCTACCCTGAGAAGTACGTGAGATTCAAGTGCAGTCCTAGGGATTCCTCCGTCTAAAACCTCGTTTCTACCAAAATCATCAACGTTGCCCTCCCTTGAAGGAGTTAATGGCGTCAGTTGGAAAATGTCCTGCAATGACAGATGCAGTCTGCAAGCAAAGAACTGGACGGTTTAAGATCCAGGGTGATCGCGGAGCATCCGAGATAAAGCTCTCGGTGTCTTTTACCAAAGTTCCTTGGAACAAATTGGAAGTTTTAACCATTTTAACAGGCGCCTGTTTCTTGCCCCATGGCCGCGTAGCGTAGGGTTATGAGAGGAATACCTCCTCCCTGCGATCGCTGAGGTGGGGGGATGCGCATCTGCATGCCGTTTTTCGCTGTCCCGCTGGGGAGCTAGCGAAGCATTTTCCTAAGTTGCATTATAGAGTTATTACTATAAAACAGGCCCTGCTTAGTCAGTCGTCTCTCAGTCCTGGAATTTTATTGCCGTGAATAGTATCAGACATAAATTCAGTTTGCCGAAGGGATATTCTGAAGTTTGGGTATGTACTTAGAATTAGATAGTTGATGTGAAGGAATTTTGACTTAGGGTTTTTAGCAAGGCAGAGTAAGCCTTCTAATGGGAATATTTTAATTTATTAGTCTGTAGTTGCCATCTATTACTTGACTTCTAAAATGCTATAGCTAGAGTAGTATAAGTTGTGTTGATAATTATACGATGTCTAGCGAGCGAGTTTCTTGGATAAAGTGGCGCTGTTTTGATATATTTAACTGTATGAGTATAGGGGCTTAGGCCTGACGTAAGCCCTGTGTAATGAAATAACGAGTTCAGGGTAACCTCATTAGGTTATGATAAAATAGAAGCGTATGTACGCTGAGTTTTTGTGTGTATGCCTAAGTGGCCATGTATATATAATTTAGTTCAGAAGGATACGGGGGGGGGGGGGGGGCAAAGGTGTTTAGCATTATTATATATGGTGTATGCAGTTGTGTGTAAATATATGTGCTATTTTGATAACCTTCCATGGGCTGCCTTTAATATAAGAATAGTGCTGGGGAATTATTTAGTAAAGTTATAATATTGGGATACGGCGAAGTGGTCACGAGCTGGCCTCAGAAGCAATCAGGCAAGCCCGCGTCTGTGTTATGCGTAAGAGACAAGCTGTTGTCTGTGAAAGAGAGGGAAGGGGTGAGCTGTTAAGTCTGACATGAGGGCAGAAATAGGGTAGAGCATGAGGGCTTGTATTTAGTGGAGTTTTTACTATGGTATGGGAAAGCGGGGTGTATGTAAATCTTTGGTTGTTAATGTGTTTGAATTATGATTTTAGTGAACTGGTGTATATAAGTTGTTATTTTGTTTTACAGCGATTCACGGCGTTGTAGGTAACCCTAAGCCTGCAACGGACTTTGCTTTCTCGGAGAGGGAGGCAAGTATATATATATAGTCACCAAGGCTTCCTTCATGAGTTATTCTAGAGAGAGGAAGATCATGCCTCTCTAAATACTAACGGGAGGAGGTACCCGACGAAGGGTAACGCATCTGATCCTCAGGCGAAGACGATAGGAAGGCTCAGAACTGAAGGAGAGGGGAGAGAGTGGAGTTAGTTATTTTCAGGAACTGAAGAGTTAGATAGATAATACTTGCAGGGGAGCCTCTGAGTTAGTCTGCAGAATTCAGTGCAGTAGGATTTAGTGGTGTATAAGTTAGTTGTGTAGGACACCCAGGAGCGCCTGTGAGACATTTTAGTCTGATTTGTTATAATTTCTTCCTCTGACTGGTTACACGAGTGTAGTATTGTGGTGTGTGGGACTCCACAGTGGATTTAGTTAGTAATAGTAGTGTTTAGTGGGTGGTGGCTCTTACTTAGAGCCCCCCGCCCGTTATATTTCTTTAACCTTATTTGTTTTCATGTAGATGTGGAAGAGAGCATGGTAATTTGATAATTGTGTCATTTATTGATTTGTTATTTTTTCCAGGTTGTGCGAACTCGCACGTTATTGTTGTTTTGTCGCTGTGGTAAAGATTTTTTGTTTGTTTAATAAACTTATAAATGTGCACTGGATCAGTTTGTCTTTCACTAAACTGTACCTGTATTCTTTAACTGTACAGTTGTGTCTGTGGATATAAATTAGTGTAAACCTTACCTCCCTCGGAGCAAGAGGTGGCGAGGCAGAAGCTATAAAAACAAGTCACAAGTAGCGAGGGAGAGTCAATCTAGGTTCTCACCCTTGAAGCTATAAGGCTCATCCTCTACAGTCACTTTAATTCTCATCTTAATCTGTCATCTCAGACTTTCCTCAAAATTGGTGTCTTGTCTCTTTACTCAGACAGACTCTTATATAAGCCATTTTGTGACAATATTGTTGTCAATGTCATATCTAAAATGATATCTTGTTGTTATATGTATGACACTGTATTCTGTAAACAAATATAATCGAGTCTTCTATATGTGCTCCAGCGACTGGGGCGGACAACCTCAACATGTAAAACATATTGCTACATAAATTCAAATAAATCTGATTTTCTTTGGGCGTTCTCCCGACTGCTGCTTGCATACTTAATGTAAAACATTTTGCTACATAAATTCACATAAATCTTATTTAGTTTGGGCGTTTCCCGACTGCTGCTTGCATACATAATGTAAAACAACTTGCTACATTAATTCACATAAATCTGATTTTCTTTGGGCGTTCCCCCGACTGCTGCGTGCATACATATGTTAACATGTTGCTACATAAATTCCCATAAATTTAATTTTCTTTGGGCGTGTGGCCGTGGAGTGTTGATGGTGTGGATGTATAGTGGATATGTTCGATCGCTATCCTATCAGTGGGTGGTTGCACATCAGGATGGTGATGACTCACGAACGAGTACGGACAGTTGAGCCAAAAACAGATGCAGGGTGATCAAACTCACGAACATAGGCGACTTCATTATGACAACTGTGAAGTGGAAACGAAACTAGCAAGGTTTATTTACATCTGATGTTTTCAGTACAACAATTTCAGCAAAATCAATGTGGAAGGGGATTCATCTTTCCGACCTTACCACGGCAGTGTATACATTTTCATGCAGATTTCAATTTAAACGATGACCTTGCATTCTTCAGTCAGTAATTCCCTATTAACTGTCCCTGCTCCTAATTCTGCCTTTCTAGCATTATACTGCCTCAATTTTCTTGTCTACACTGATTGTTTAGAAACGTTGAACATTTCCTATGACTATTTGTTCTTCTATACCATCTGTCGTAGATTTTCGATAGGGGGAATTAAGACATAGTTTGGTCCCTTTTGAGTAGAACTAGACAGGTGGTGACTCAGTGAGAGATAAGATAAGAAATAGATTTTCCCGAGTGAAATGGTGGAAAAATAGGAAGAGTCTGTCACTGGACTCGAGAAGATCCTCTCGGTCAGCCTATCTCTACAACAGAACTTTGTTAGTCAGACAGTATACCTACATATATATACTACTGGACAAAAGTTAAGGGCCACCAAGAAAAACTCCTCTATGGACCAATTAAATGCAACCAGGTGTAAACAATTTATTACAAAATAAAGTTGATTCATCCGTGGAAAAGATCAGTCAAGTTTTTTAAATAATGTGTGACTTACTAACAAAAAGATATTCAACTCACTTTTTCACCTTTTGAACTAGTGGGGCGTGTTGCAAAAACCACGAGTTTTTGCAGCAACAATGGCAATTTTCACGTGCGGGTTAAAGTGACCCAGTTTTTGGACATTTAAAAAAAATTAACCTAGTGCACACAGAATACATTTAACTTTTGTCCAGTAGTATATATATATATATATATATATATATATATATATATATATATATATATATATATATATATATATATATATATATATATATATATAAATATATATATATATATATATCAACCACTCACATACACACACATAGGTGACAACAGTGAGACGCACAGACGTGACAAATTATATTTATGAAATAGGGATATTTTGGGACGAGCTGACTAACACATGTAAATAAAGTTTTTTACGTAAATTTTATTTACTATAAAGAAACTCTACAACAGCAATATTATGAATATCAATCCAATAAACATAGGTTAATGAAATTAATAAAGAATTAGACTTATAGGTGTAATCCTCCCTCCCTCTGTTGAGACAAGATCCCGTTAGAAGAAAGTTATTAACCCCAAAGAGTCAAAGATTTATACGCTATGGTCTAGGATTTCCCTCTACATTGAAGAACAGAGTTTATACGTTAATCTATTCTTAAAGGGACAGTTTTAGCAAAACTCACTAAAAGAAATAAACAACGTGAGTACATAGATTCTACAAGATACATATATATATATATATATATATATATATATATATATATATATATATATATATATATATATATATATATATATATATATATATATATATATATATATGGGAATTAGTCAATCGCTCTTCCTCTCTTCTCAGACAACCGTGGCCACGTGCATTCGTTCTTACCTAATACTTGGTTTGCACCTTCTGGAACAATCTTTAGGACACACGCATACAGCAAATGCAGTGTTATTTTGGCAAAGAAAAAAAACCCCAGCTCCTCAAAGACAGATTAAATCGTCTTCTCCGGTAACGTTCACTTTGTTACTTTTATTTAGGACTACTGTTTATGTCACATTAATATTAATTAGACCAGGTAAGAAATTTAACAGTGCTCACAGTGTCAATAGCTTGAGATTTCCAGTACATAGGAATGTCAGGTCGGTAACTTCTCTCAGTATAAAAATGCCTTGTCACACCACAAATGGTCGATAGTCGGAAAATGTCACAAGTTTGATTATGTCAAATGTTTGATCTTGTTGCCACCACGGGCTGAATGTATATGAAGAAATGGGAAAAATAAATCTGGATCTATAGGCCCAGTTACAAAATTTATTCTTAATGTTCTTTGGGTTGGTACTCTGTCTCTTTCTGGGTGTAAGCACGAAGCCAGACAGGTTCACCTTTGAAGACCCAGATACTAAGTAAAAATGTTCTTTAGTATGGTTATTCTCAGATTTCTATGGAATCCGCTGGTAGATTTTGGGTTTGACCCAATACTGTGTAAAGGAGAAAAAAATACAAATACTTAACCATAATATAGTATTCTCAATCCTATCCTTAACCCGCGTAAAATATAATATATTCATACACTCAGTTATTTAACTATGAAAAGAACTACACGTGTAACTCATATTGAATCGTTTAATAAAAGTCTCCGTAAAATAAGCGCTAGTCATTTATATTTTTAATCATCATGAATTAGAAATAAATATATATTTCGTCAGTACTCATAATGAATAGTGCATTTGCTAGACGATTAAAATAACTCTTACTGGTTAATATCAGTTAGTTAGATTTACGCTACAGCCGGAACACTTTAGCTATAGATTATATTAATTCGCTAGTCACTTTGCACAAAACTCCGAGTGAAATAAAAATGACGGAATTAACAATTAAATCACTCTACACAGAAAAATCTTAGTGAATAAAATAATTACCGCGAACACAGAATTAGAACTACTCCAAATCGAAAATATTAAGAAATCCACTATAACAATGGTCTAGAAAATCGAAGCTAGTTGTTCTCTGAAATTCTGTCGGTACTGGATAAATTGAGTTTAAAGGCAGAGATATATATATATATATTAAATTTGCAGAACTTCACTCAGACTTGTTTTTTTTTAACGCCTTCGCTCAGATTTCGGGCTTTTCCTCGGTCGATTTGCGAATCAGAGGGAAAATTGACACTTTTACCGCTTGCAGACTCTGGCAATCGAGCGAAGCTCGGTCTTTGATCTGGCGATTCTCACCGTGTTTAATTACCTTCCAAACGAACGGATTCAGGGGGGGGGGGGGGGGGAAGTAACTGTGATTATCTGCCCTTGTTTCCAAATTATCTACTCATTCCACTCAAATTATTTCCTCTGATCACTGTCTAACGAAAAATATGTTACAACTACATTAGCATATCTTCCCCTGAGCCAAAATTACGACTCTTTTGAAATAGTCGCCCCTTTCTACGCGTTCCGTCTCTCCCTGTTTGATCCTATTACGACGATTTCCAATCGCCGGCTTTATAATTACAGGTAACCGGCTCAACGTTAGCTAAATAGGTCTGTTGGTAAACATTCCTAAGGAAATAGAGAAAATAAAATAAAATAGGCGTGCTAAATTAGAAAAAGAGACAGATCTCTGAGTGTAGAAGGGTTTTATGTTAACAAAACGTGTGTAGATGAAAGCCAGGTGAAAGAAAAATGTAGATAATGAAATAGATATATGAAAGCTATTATCATATTATGTCACACCATCTAGGCGCTGGGTTACTGGTTTTCTTGAATTCTTTCCTTGATGAAAAATGTCACGGACTACTACTGTGTGAGCGTCTTGGATATCTTGAAAAAGACTGTCCTAAAACCACCAGGGCTGACCATTTCAACCAACTGAGAAATGCTACACACTTATCAGCTTAACAGTTCATGCATACCTGCTGCTTGTCTGTGCCTGGAGAAAACATAATTGTCTTGCATACTTGTCTTGAAAAACATACACATTTCAGCAGTTAGTTCTAAATTGCATCAAGCGGTAATTCTTCTATCAAGATGGCATTTGAGTTTCCAGGGAGCTAGATAACAGGATATTTACACAAGTGGACACAAGAACAACCAAACTATGGCTTGTTATCCTTGTGTTCCCCTTTGCTAAATAAGTCACTACTTCATTTTTCCCCTATATCCCTCAAGTACATTTCAACCGCGTATTCAAAAATAATGAACCATAATTTGTTACTTTCCAATTTTTTATATACACAATCGTTACTGTTGTGTGTGTTTGTGGTGTGTGTCGTCTATCTATATATGCATACTGGCACTGGCGTTGTCAGGCCTGTCGGACTTACTGTTAGTGGCCGACATATTGTTTGATTACGCGAATATTTGTGGGCCGTCTCTTTGACTTAGTTAATGGTGACAAGGCGAACACAACGGCAACGACTGGGTCACAAGACTGACCAATTGACACGTAAGGTATACTGGACTCGTTGTTGGACGTGGAAAACGATACGATTTATTATACGAAAGGACATCGACGTTGACATCATATACAGGTATAGTAGATCATCAACATGAGTTTCATGGCAAATTCATTGGTATATATAACATGGCCGTTGATTGACACCACTGGTCGTTATGACTTCAAGGTTAACGGCTTGACAGAATATATTGGTCCATCGAACCCACCGTTCATCTTCTTTACACAGCTATATACGTTACTTTCAACATCAATCCGCTCCTGGTGCTAGAGGGACGTACTAGCGGCTTGACACATCGAGTCAAAGCGAAGCTCTATCTTAGCACTGAAGGAGGTTAAGTATCTGAGGCGAGATACTTGAAAATGAGCCGTTTTTCTGGCTAAATATTTATACCGGCACGATTCTTGGAAAAGTACTTCAAGAATGACTTAATCTTTCAAATAATTATAATAATATCATCCGCGGGTCTTCCCTTGACTTAGGGCAAGTATATAAGAAATCCCGTCTATCTTGGACGAAGACTATTGGGATCTGCCTCTAGCATCATAGCTGTATGGCAACAAATCACTTCCCCAAATCGCGTCATAACCGTTCAGTAATAGTGCACGGTCGTATGCAAATACTTAAACATGCAATTAATTTAGATGCGCTCACATGTGCGTCCATAAAATACTAGACTCACATGTGAGGATCTGTAGCGAAATCTGTGAGATAATCGCTTATTTCAGTAGTCCTATTGTAGCGGAAGGTTTTATATGTGTGAGATGATAGTGCTAGAGTAGAAATAGTATTCTCTCCAGAATGTGTGAGGTCCCAGTGACAGAGAAGTACACTGGTATCACTTGATAGTCACGGCTGTGAAAGTATCTGGACTGAAAATATTCAGAGAACAGTCAGACCTTACTGCGCCACCTCCGCTATGTGACCACCTGTGATATTAATAAAAATTCAACCAAACTCAGTATCAACTATATTGAATGAATAAAGCTGGTGAATACAATTTATATCCTCTTTATTTACATCTATCTAATTGTGGTGATTGTGTGTGACTGGTGATACAAAAGTTATATTTATACAAAACCAAATTGGCGAAATCAATTCCAGTTTTTGCAAGTTAAACTAAAATGTCATTTCTTTAGACTCTTCCAATTAGTTGAGTAATAGACTTCTTCACTGTCTTATTCACTTATAACTTTCACTAGTTTATCACGCAAATTGTCATCACAAAACTCTGCTTGACAGTTATCACTTCTTGGGTGCACGATTGTCACAAATATCACTCATCTGTTTTTATAATCAGTGTTCATATGAGATGTACAGCTTCAGTAGGTCGTGCTTCTACCAATCCAGGCGCTGCTGGGGCGATTTGCATTGATCCTCGAGCAATTCTTGATCATTGACCTCTGACTTTTGGTTGACAAGTATGAACCTGCAGATAATTGTAGGATATGTGGCTATTTGTGGATAATAATTACCACATTCCTATTGTAGATGAGATGAATTTGTTTTCAGATGTATGCGTGAAAATGCATGATTATGGATCAGTGACAAGACAGGTGTCTACTGTGGAACATTTTATAAAATCAAATAATACAAAATAATATGTACACACATATATGGTATGAGGTTATAGTATCCCCCTGCCTGACACGTTAGCTCTGTAAAGTGCAGTAACTTGAAAACAGATTGAATAAGCTCTGATAATGATTGTTGGTAGTCCTGAAAAGAATTGTTATTAGTCCTGTGCTAGCCCTGATATGGACTCAGTCACGGTGGCTATATTTCGGGTTCCCATCTTCAACAATCATATCAAGTAATCAATTAATATACATGCTACTTTCATAACATATAGATTAAACAAATCCTGAAATAAAGTTGTAATTACTGTATTATTTTACATAGTAACTTTACATACCCTCGCAGGATCTAATTAAGATCAGTAAAGACTGGCTTTAGTGGAGTAACAGAACTGCCTGGCTGCAAATAACAAGATATTGGCCTCTGCACGTTCCTCTCTCTCCAGCCGTTGTCCTTCTGTCTTGCTTCGCTGTACAAGTGAATTTGAAATCATTTCCGTCCGCCCTTATATATGCAGCTACCGGACGTACAGGAAACAAGTCTCGCAACTCCAGCAAACTTCCCAAAAAAGTTGTAACTTCGGGGGGGTTTGTGCTAGAGGTGTTTCAAACCTTGGTCTCGTGCATTTCACCTTTCCCAGTTCAAGCCTTTGGAGTTATATATTTCCGTTCTCCATGAGTTGACCTTTATATCCATATGTTGTTTTCTCATATCTGTCGTGTTAACGATTTTATATTGAATTATAAATAGGAAAAACACAGGATTTCTCAATGCACGGACACTATTCTTGCGAAATTCTTCACAACTACTTACTCCCTTCTGATTTCCTTGTACCTATACATAAATGAAGATATTCCCGTCAAAAGGAGACTATTCTCATCCTTGTCTGTCATTCCGTTCTCCTTCCCGATGTCTAATTCTAACCATGATTTCGGACGATTTATTCTTCCTTATACACTCGCCGAAGTCATTCTATCTGACCGTGGGAAACCCCTTCTCTGATTGGCTGCCCTAGATACACACAGGAAAATACCCCTGCATTCCTTTGTTCAGGTCAGCACACTGGTGTCCCACTTTTCGGTCTTCAAACATTTAACTAGGCAATGCGTAACATGCGACAGAGCCTCCCTCTCTTTTAAACTGTAGATTTCTACAGCTAACAACTGTAAGCTTTGCCGTAGTTAATGTTCTTCTTACTCTCGTTCTATCTCAGTTGGGTGTCGACTAAGAAAATCTGCTCCTACATTTTGTTTTCATGGATATAGATTTATCCTTCACTATCTCTCTTTTTCCAGTTCGGCTTTTCATCCAGGCCCTTACCGCTGGTGAAAAGGGGTCGGTAGGTTTCCCTTGAAGTTTACCGCCCTCTTTTCGTTGATAGTTGGTTGCGGTTTTCCCTCGCAAATTCGTAGTTGTTTAATTTTGGCTACGTGATTTGTTCTTTTCTTCCAGTGCATGGGTTTCAGACTGCAATTCAACCTGTGTGGGATGTTTCCTTTCCCCTCCAGTGCAAATCTCGGGAGTGCCCATGATGGCTGGTTTGCTTGTAGACTTTTGAAGACTCTTCCGCCGACTTTCTGAATCTACATGAGTGCACTCTGGACAGGAATTTACATACCGATTGATGTCTTCCGTAATACCTGGCCAGTAGTACTGGGTGGCTATTCTTTGTTTTGTGGCACCATTACCCAGGTGTTCACTCAAAGTTATGTGCCCCCAGCCTATGATCTTATTTCTATAGGTGGATGGTACAACAATTTGACCATGACTGTTCGTCCCTCTGCCAGCTTTCCTGTGCAAGAGTCCATGTTCCATATAGAAATTTCCTTTGATTGGATTGTTATGTGTTTTTGACAGTTTGCCAAAACAAGGCTTCAATGTGTTGTCTGCTACTTGAGCCTTTTTCATCTCAATCGAATCAAATTTTAATTTGGTGTCCCTCTCTATGTTCCTAGAGTCAGACCTGGTCTGGATTTCTGCCATAACCATAGGTTTTACCGGGTTTCCCAAGAAAACATATCTACGCCCCAACATCAGGGGGTAAAAGGGATCATCTATCACAGCTGCATTTATCTCCCCTTCCACATAGCGACAACTGACATGAATCTTTGCTATGGGTAAAGTGAGGGGTAATGCTCCTTTTAGTGGCCCTTGAATATCTACTGTTTCTGTGGTGATTTGTTCCTGGCGCACCAGAGATGCACTAACGATCGCGTCAAACGACAAACCTGTGTCATTCATCCCTGTGACTTGTTTGCCATTTACGATCACTATCTCTTGTATAGGTGGGTGATGGAAGCTATTCTGACTCACTGTCAGTTCCTTCCTATCCGAAGTCCTCACCTGTAGACATGCAGCATGATGAAGAGGTTTTTTTCCTTCCACAATTATCAGTGTTGTGGTTGTTCATTTTGCAGAACTTACACCATTTTTCTTCCCTTCGTGAGGGTTTATTGTTATATCCTGGAGGGTTCTTGTCTTTGTAGTTATATCTTTGGTTGTTCTTGGTTGTATTGTCCTTTTGTTCAAACTCGTTTTGGTTTTGTGGTGACTTGAAACTATCTCCCTGCTTCCTCTTGTTTCCTCGAGTCAGGGGGTGAGCCAGTTTGTGACTTTCTGCATAGATGATTATTTCATCTAATCTCTCTCTTTTATGTTCTACCAGGAATGTCTTCGTCTCAGGAGACATGGACTCCAGGAGTTGTTCTATCAACATCATCTCCTTGATCCCTTCAAAATCCTGATTGAGGTTTCCTAACTGACACCACCTCAGCAAGTAACTTTCCAACCTTGCTGAGAACTGCTGATATGTTTCTCCTGTCTGGAGCATAGCAGTTCTAAATCGCCTTCTATAAGCTTCTGCGTTTTGTTCGTAACGCACCAACAATGCTTGTTTCAAGGCTTCATAGTTTTCCTGATCTTCTTTTTGCATCTTCAAGTAGACATTATAAGATACTCCTCTCAATCCCTGTGACAACTTCAAATTCCACTTTTCTTTTTCTAGGCCATAAGTAGTGGCCAATCGTTCATATCTGTCAAGGTAATCCTCTATTCCCTCTTCTTTCTCCACAAATGGGTCAAAGTGGAAGTTCATAGCTCCATTGGAGGTGCTTTGGCTGGCGCTGGTATCCGAATGAGATGACCTACTACCATTAGTAGTGGTAGCCGCTGCCTGTATTTCAAGCTCTTTTAATCTCAGCTCATGGTTTCTATCAGCTTGTAGCTTCCTTTCCTCAGCTGTTAATCTTCTTTCTTCAGCCTCCAATTTCTTGGCTTGAGCCTCAACTTCCAACAGAAGCCTCTTTTCTTCAGCTTCCATTCTTTTGGCTTCTCTCTCAGCTTCTAGTCTTTTGGCTTCTCTCTCAGATTCTGCTTGCAGCTTCCTTTCCTCTCTATCCATATGTTTGTCCACTTCCGTTGTGACATACTGGATGAGAGCATCACCTGTCAAGCCCAGCTCTTTTCCCATTTGCATGATCGCAGTTCTGAACTTCACTAAGTCAGCCATTATATTAAGTTAAGTAGGGTATGAAAACTTACCTAAACTTACTCAAAATAATTATCAAATGGACAACACAATTAATCGTGCAACCTTGTGATAGTCAATATTTACTGAGTACTCTAAGGTACTGTTACTGAGAAAAAAATCTTATTCTAGAATTTTCAAAAAAATTTTTTTTTCTATTGGTCGCCCATGATAGACTAAAGATAGATGTATAGATAGAGGATGGCTCAGGATATACGAGAATATCCCGCGATCGAGCCCCCACTGTAGCGGAAGGTTTTATATGTGTGAGATGATAGTGCTAGAGTAGAAATAGTATTCTCTCCAGAATGTGTGAGGTCCCAATGACAGAGAAGTACACTGGTATCACTTGATAGTCACGGCTGTGAAAGTATCTGGACTGAAAATATTCAGAGAACAGTCAGACCTTACTGCGCCACCTCCGCTATGTGACCACCTGTGATATTAATAAAAATTCAACCAAACTCAGTATCAACTATATTGAATGAATAAAGCTGGTGAATACAATTTATATCCTCTTTATTTACATCTATCTAATTGTGGTGATTGTGTGTGACTGGTGATACAAAAGTTATATTTATACAAAACCAAATTGGCGAAATCAATTCCAGTTTTTGCAAGTTAAACTAAAATGTCATTTCTTTAGACTCTTCCAATTAGTTGGGTAATAGACTTCTTCACTGTCTTATTCACTTTATAACTTTCACTAGTTTATCACGCAAATTGTCATCACAAAACTCTGCTTGACAGTTATCACTTCTTGGGTGCACGATTGTCACAAATATCACTCATCTGTTTTTATAATCAGTGTTCATATGAGATGTACAGCTTCAGTAGGTCGTTGCTTCTACCAATCCAGGCACTGCTGGGGCGATTTGCATTGATCCTCGAGCAATTCTTGATCATTGACCTCTGACTTTTGGTTGACAAGTATGAACCTGCAGATAATTGTAGGATATGTGGCTATTTGTGGATAATAATTACCACATTCCTATTGTAGGTGAGATGAATTTGTTTTCAGATGTATGCGTGAAAATGCATGATTATGGATCAGTGACAAGACAGGTGTCTACTGTGGAACATTTTATAAAATCAAATAATACAAAATAATATGTACACACATATATATGGTATGAGGTTATAGTATCCCCCTGCCTGACACGTTAGCTCTGTAAAGTGCAGTAACTTGAAAACAGATTGAATAAGCTCTGATAATGATTGTTGGTAGTCCTGAAAAGAATTGTTATTAGTCCTGTGCTAGCCCTGATATGGACTCAGTCACGGTGGTTATATTTCGGGTTCCAATCTTCAACAATCATATCAAGTAATCAATTAATATACATGCTACTTTCATAACATATAGATTAAACAAATCCTGAAATAAAGTTGTAATTACTGTATTATTTTACATAGTAACTTTACATACCCTCGCAGGATCTAATTAAGATCAGTAAAGACTGGCTTTAGTGGAGTAACAGAACTGCCTGGCTGCAAATAACAAGATATTGGCCTCTGCACGTTCCTCTCTCTCCAGCCGTTGTCCTTCTGTCTTGCTTCGCTGTACAAGTGAATTTGAAATGTTGTTGTTGTTGTTGATTTCGTCTACTATAATGCTGTAATACCCTGTTCAACCTGAAAGTTGGTTATAATTTGGGTATATTGTGTGTTTTTTTTTCCTCGGTGCTAGCCTGTTGATAGTCCTGAAAAGGACTGGTCCTAAAAAGGACCACTAGCTGCCTGTCCGGATACCTCTTTGCTCTTGTCCATTCGGGGTGTCGTGGCGTGTTCATGGTGTACATTTGTTGTTTTCCTATCTGGCTTGTTAGGTTTTGTGAGTTTTTGCCCTCCTCGTTTCTGTTTCTTGTGTCTTCCTTTTCTCCTGTATCAGGGAAAGCGCTTTTTCTATGACTGTTGGGAGTAGCTCTTCTAGCGTTTTCTCGATGACTTCTTCGTTTGATTGGTCGTTCGTTTTAGTGTCTTTTCTGTTTGATGTAATTTCTTCAATGGTCATTCTTTCTGCCTCTATTCTTTTCAGTAGTTGTTCGTTTTCATCTTTCAGTTCTATCAGTTTCCTGACATCTTCTTCTACCTGTTGCTGAATTCTTTTCATGTCTTGGTGTATTATTTTCATGTCGTTTATGAATTGTTGTTGTTTCACGCTTTCCGAGCTGTCATGTATTTCTTCACATCTGTCAGTTGAGGTTCTGTTTTTGTGTGGCTGGCGGTTTTCTCTCTCCTTTCGCAGTTGTTGCTTCAAATCTCTCACTTCAGTCGTGAGCCGTCTGACTTGTTCCGTTAGGCTGTCTTGGTGCCTATCACCTAGAGTACTTGCCTTCAGTGTGTTTTTTTTTGCCTCTTGGTACGATACTCCCTTTCCAATGGCAACTGTAATTATTTGCCTTGTTTGTTGGTATTCGGGACATCCTCGGTATCGTGCTCCGTGCTTTCCGAGGCAGTTGGTACATTTTCTATTGTTATTTGGTGCTTTGTAGTCTTGGTCTTTTTTTGGCCTTTGGGCAGTCTTTGTATTCGTGGCTGCCCGCACAGTATCTACAGACCGTCTCTTTTCTGCACGTGTTCCTTGTGTGAGAAAATCCCTGGCACTTTGAACACTGTATCACTGGCGGGATGAAGGCATGTGTTCTTCGAGGTCTATTCTGGATAGTGATGTTTTCTGGGACTGTTTTCCCCTGTAGAGTCACTATTATCAGTCGGGTGTCTTCTTTGTTCCAGGATTTAAGCCTTTCTGCGTGTGTGAATCTGTACCGAGGGTTTTCGGCCTGGATGTAGCTGAGGGCCTCTGTATCTGACAAGCTGGTGTCTATCCCTTTGATGACTACTCTCTTGGTTTCAGTGTGGATTTCTGCTTGGATTTTGATCCGGTGTGGTAGCTGAAATTCTTTAGGCCCGGATGCCAGAGCAGTCATCAGCGATTTAGTTTTTTCTGTATCATTCAGGGCAAGTGTCACTCCCTGTTGGTGCCTTCTGATACTTATTATGCCTCTTTTGCCTACTACTTTCTCCAGGACATTGATTACTTTGTCGTCCGGGAGTGCTCTGAGTGTGGCTTCTCCTTCGGACAACTGCGTAATTTTTATTTTGCGCTCTTGATCCTGTTCTTTGTTAATGCTTTCGCCTGGGCGGCCTCTCCCATCTGCTACCACTGGTTGAGTATTTGTCTTCGGGCTCGGTGCCCTGTCCTCTTCTGTCTGCTCGTGATTTTGCTTCTCTTGTTCACCTTGGAGGACTTGGCTGTTCTTTGTAGGATTCCGGCGTATCTCGATGTCTGACACTGGAGCCGCCTCAAATAGTGCTTCTTTCATCTCGGCATCGTGTGGTGGTGTCAACGGTGTTTTGTGTAGCTTCTCTGTGGTAGACACGGCTTCAGTTGACGATTTGGGTACTTGTGGTGGTGGTCCCTGGGTTTTAGGCTCCTGTCTTCTTTTTCTTCTTTCCAACATCTGTTTTATCGGTTCTAACGCTTTCCTCTGGTCTTCTTCTTCTGACATCTGTTCTATCTGCTCTAATGCGCTCACCATGTAGTCAAATTCTGGGTCTTCATCGTCAAGTTCAGAACTGCTTGCATCTGCTTTCTGCTCTTCCTCGCAAGGAGTCTGGTCATTCGGGCTCTCAACCGGGTCGATACACGTCGCAGCTAGCTCCGTCATCGTATCAAGAGTTGGAGAAATTTCGGTCCCCGCACGAGTACTTGGGGCAGTTTTGCTCTCTGGCTGTCTTTCTTTGTTGATTGTGTTATTTCCCTGGCTGTTCTGCGCTGGTGGGCTGGTATAAATCTTCCTCTTTTTAGCGTGAGGTTTCTTTCGGCCCATTTTGAGTATTGCGATCGCTGTGTACGTCCTGAAAAGGACGCTGTTTATAGTGCGGTTGAGGTTCTTTGGTGAAAATGTATCGTATTTGAACAACCGTGAATTTGAAATCATTTCCGTCCGCCCTTATATATGCAGCTACCGGACGTACAGGAAACAAGGCTCGCAACTCCAGCAAACTTCCCAAAAAAGTTGTAACTTCGGGGGGGTTTGTGCTAGAGGTGTTTCAAACCTTGGTCTCGTGCATTTCACCTTTCCCAGTTCAAGCCTTTGGAGTTATATATTTCCGTTCTCCATGAGTTGACCTTTATATCCATATGTTGTTTTCCCATATCTGTCGTGTTAACGATTTTATATTTAATTATAAATAGGAAAAACACAGGATTTCTCAATGCACGGACACTATTCTTGCGAAATTCTTCACAACTACTTACTCCCTTCTGATTTCCTTGTACCTATACATAAATGAAGATATTCCCGTCAAAAGGAGACTATTCTCATCCTTGTCTGTCATTCCGTTCTCCTTCCCGATGTCTAATTCTAACCATGATTTCGGACGATTTATTCTTCCTTATACACTCGCCGAAGTCATTCTATCTGACCGTGGGAAACCCCTTCTCTGATTGGCTGCCCTAGATACACACAGGAAAATACCCCTGCATTCCTTTGTTCAGGTCAGCACACTGGTGTCCCACTTTTCGGTCTTCAAACATTTAACTAGGCAATGCGTAACATGCGACACCTATGATAATAAATACACCAGCCCTCAGGTGTCTGACTATTTTCATCTTCAACGCCAGTAGAGCGCTGCCTTTTGTGCAGTGGAAATGCTTAAAAAATGACCCGCCGTAAAAATCTAACACGCTTTTAGTTTCGGTTTCGAAACGTAAAATAAACATTTTAACATCTCGCCGATCTGCTGCACGAAACGGCGGAAAAAGTTTGAATTAACGTAATATGTTAACTTTAACACTAAAATTTGTAATAATTCGGACATTTCCCAGTAGTAAGAACGAGACGATTGTAATAATTAACGCCAACACTACCAAAGTTTTGAGAAACCCCTCTTCGCTCTGCAAGCGGTCTATTTAATATATACACGCTGTGGGCAAAGCCAGCAGAGACAAACACACAGTTTTCCATTTCCTCCTAGTGATAAAATTCTGACGTCACTCAAACTAGTTGGTTATTTGAATAATGAAAGAAATGTTAGAGACAGGGGGGAGGGGGGGGGGGAATGGCCGACTTGTGTAAAAGTTATATTTGACGATTGACAGTGACAAAACTGAAAATCTAAACCATAATGAAACTGACCATAAAAATCATATAGTAGAATAGCTTAGTGTCCCCTGAGCAAAAATATGTTTTAAAAAATATGGTAGTCCAAGTATTAGCCAAGTTATTGAGAAAATACTATATGTCTAAGAACGCTTGGACGGACAGACTGTTGTTCTTGCTCGTTACACATAACGTTATTGGGGACGCTAGTTTAAAAAAGAGGCATCGGAGTAATTCAAATCCTATTGGTTGGTATAAGAGTATAGGAGTAAAAGGGGGAGATAGGAAAAATGTTAACTAAAACTAAACATCTTTTTCTATTGGCATAACTAACGCAGACTGACCAATGGACTACGAGGCACATAGTTTGTTTGGAAATTTTGTTTTGTTTTTTCAAACTAAATTCAAAAAGATGTAGTAGTGCCTGCTTTCATTGGTCGGCTCTAATAGATATTGGCAAAAGGCATAGTGGTCTCGTGGCCATTTGACTAGAAAATTTTATACAAACAACTACGTTGAGAGCAGATGTGATAAATTGTAAAATTAACTACTAAATTCACTATCTGGACGGGGCAGAGCAAAACTGAGGCCATATTCTTTGCCAGTCAACGTTATTTGTTACATATTTCTTTGAATTAGTGGTAAGAATGCTTTATGTATTTACATGCTTGATTAAAACTGCACAAGTTAGATACTGCTATGGGAAAAAGTGAAGGACATGCCGGAAGCAAACATTATTGAGTCCTCACATTGAACTGTATTTGACTGTTGCATATTATTATGATTTTGTATTAACTATTTTGTATTGGAAGATGTTAGGAAGCCTCAGTGTTCCATGAACACTCTTTAACAGGCCTAGAGCGTTTATAATTTAGAAAAGAAAAAAAAATCATATAAGAGGAGATGTGGTTACTCCACGTTATTGTATTGAAGCAAACTAGGTAAAAGTACAGTGGCGTATCTGCCATAGGGACCTGAGGTGTGGTCACAGAAAGGTGTGAGTCATATAATTAGGGGCTGATGCACATGAATGCACACGAGGCTGACCCCATACCTTCATGTATACATAGGGATAAGAAGTTGTGATCAGATATGAAAAGGCCAGGGTGTCTTTTTATTGCAGAGTTTTTATTTTCCTGTTACCATCCGGTGACAGGAAACCTGATGAGTGAGTGAAAAGTCTCCATTTAAAAGTTGCTGTCAGCTGATAGCCTACGTTAACAGCTGGGAAATCTGACACTTCCTCCTAATAAACTGGTTCCTATCAAAATAAAACTGAATTATATGGGGAATGACGAAAACAACAGCTCCCCATAACCAATGACTAACACTAGCAGTTATTAAAGTTTTAATCTGTGAATACACCTACAGGAACTCTATAATAACATTACATTCATAGGACCAAGAGTCCATAATTTTTAGTTAAAGCATTATATGTAAATATATTTCCTCATTTTCAAAGACCTGTCCAAAAGAGATGGCGGGACAGGCAGATTAAATTGTACAAAGAAAAAACATTCCAATTTTAAAAGAAAACTTTAACCACAGTCTTATTTATTTTCTTATAGTGAGTTAAAGTGTATTGTGTTGATGTACCATCATTTTCATTTCACCCCTAGACACTAGAGACATCATACACCAGCCACTAGAATCAAAATACGGACTGTGTGAGATCTAGCGAGGTAGCGTTAGGTTCCCTGATATAATATATCATCATCATCTTTTTTAGAGTCAGGGGCCTACATGTGCTTGACCTCACACAGTTGATACAGACACAGCTATCTTTCTTGTTAGGTATAACATCTTAACCTCCCCAGCAAATTACCTTTGCTACAGGATCTCACACATATAACTCCCCGTTAAGATGTAACTTAACAGTTCACATCGACCCCCCCCTTGCGAAAAATTAAAGATAGTGAGGTCAATCAAGTTCCATTCACTAAAGAATTGACAATTATATTTTAAGTTATTGTTCTAGAATAAGTTATGAGAATATAAATCAATAATAGAAGAACATCTATCAATAACAGATCTTCCTAGGAAGAAGATCTGAACACCCAGTTCAAACAAAAGTTGAAAAGTAAAGAGACATAGAACAAATATGGATTAAATATGAAATTTGAAGTGAAAAGAACAAATGGAATGACATGAAATGGAGAATGATTATAAATGGTGAAACAATTGAAAGAAGTCAAACAAGATGATAAAATATGTCAACATTTTAAAATGAAATGTGTAACGTGCATGCAGAAACACAAGCGTGGACAACGAAACGAAAATCAAATCAAATCCCAAAAAGAAAACACAAGAATAAAACAACATTCCAGAAAAGAAGAGAATAAATTTTAGGTAGCTTAGTCAAACTAAGAAAAGCTAAGTATGGTGGTATAAAATAAGCAGAAAATAAATATATCAGGCGATAATGATGCGCCACCATACGATGATGACGTCATAAGCAATGAATAGCATATGTGTAGCTAAAGTGACTTTGCGAAACAATGGAAACATGGCATGTGAATAACTCGTTATGAAAACAATTGCATAGAAAAATGTGATAACTAAGTGTTCCGTAATGAAATGTTTCGTTCAAATAAAAATGTCAAGGAAAAGTGTTCTAATGTTCTAATCAGAATAAAAAGTCAGTAACTAATCACTTGTGGAAAAATGTCATGAAAAATTGAAGCGTACAAACTATATATCAGGTGCTAATGTTGCGCTCACACACAAAAAAGGTGCTGTAAATGCGCAGCGAAAAGTGTGGACTAAGCAACGTAAACATGGTCCTAATGTTCGAAGGAAGCAAACAATGTCGTAACGCGATCACTCGCGATAAAGTTCCACGGCGACAGTTCCAAACTATTAATATAATAAAGAGCGAATAAGGTAATCACCATTAATAAGTTAATCACTGTTAATAAGTCAGCAAGTAGCTGAAAACATCACAAGGAAATATGAAAATAATATCACAAAAACTAGTTAGTTAATGTTGTGAAATAAAGTCTCTTCGAAGATAATAGAAGTGTCAAAATTCATAAGTGAGTTAATCACGAGAAGTGTTGTACTTGGTGACAGCAAATATATTCAGAAGTACAAACCAATAATAATTCAAGCGATTCGGCTCCAGGCACACCTTACATAGAGGATACCTCCCCTTCCTGGGCGACTCTTACAACAGAAGAAGGTTACTACGAGCCAAGTTTTGATGTAACTGCCTTAAGGATGGATGATGACGGAAACCCACTTACACATACCCTGACCTACTGAAACTTACATAATGAACTCCCTCTTCAGAACACTGTTTGTTACATGGACGATGCGAACAGACGGAAAGGGGACTTGCGAATATTTTAAAACATTACTACTGATTTATCTTTATACATCCACAATTCCCTTTGAGTAGATATATTTATGAGTAGTCGCGTAAGTACATATATTTACATCGGTGTATACCTAGGTGTCTGAATAGAGTTCACGAGGGTAATATTTTGTTTTCCTGCCCTTATCCTTTCGAACCTTTGTATTGTACGATGTTGGAAGAAAATTAGGTTTAAATACACACAACACAATTACTTCTTCCTACCTCCCACTACAATGACAGTTTAAACGTTATGACGCTCAATGTGAGAGGTCTCACAAATAAAACTGATAAAATTGTAGCCTTAATACAAACATATAAACCAGATTTTATGTTTCTACAAGAAACCTTTGTTAGTGACGAATCACGTGCGAACCACATCATAACACTATTATGTTTACGAAACGCACATTTTAGCCTAGGAACATCACACACGGGAGTAGCTATCCTGCAGACTTCAGATCAATGGGAAATAACACATAAAAATAAGGATAGTGAAGGCAGGTTTGCAATAATACAAATAAGAAATTCAAACGATCACACAGTCACACACCTTAATAAACATTTATGCTCCAGCAGTGAGAGCACAACAATTACACTTCTACCAAACACTGTCTGACACGGTAACTCAACGATATAAAGGAGACCGAGTCATAATAGGAGGAGATTTTAACTTAGTATTACATGAATTAGATAGAATACGAGGGCCACTACACTCAGAAAACAACCGAACGAGGACAGAACATAGACAAATAGACATACTGCAAGACACCTTGGAGGTACTCGACTTATCGGACGCATACAGAAAAAATACCCAAAAGGTACAGAGACAACATACACCGACAGAACACGCCCCTTTGGAAGTTCTACGAGATTGGACAGATTTTATATACATAGTAGTTACACCATCATTAATGTAAGAAACATAAATCATACTACTAATTTCTCTGACCATAAAGCAGTCTTTCTATCGGTCAACGGAAAAGAATATTTAAACTTTACGAAAAGATCTCCCCACTGGAAGTTCAACAATTCTCTATTACAAAACGAATTTTATATTACTCGTACTATGACAAAACTCATTCAAGATTACACCAGTACTGCACCAACAGAAAAGTGGCTCACAGTTAAATGACTACGAGAAAAATATCTTGGATGAGCCTCTCACAGTGAATAACCTGCAGTCCGCCTTAAACACACTACAAAAACAGAAGGTCCCTGGCCCAGACGGTCTATCAGTGGAATTTTACTCAAAATTGTTTCACCTACTCGGACCACTCCTTTTAAAGACACTTCAGGAAGATTTTAACAAAGAAGGACTCCCCACTAGTTTAAATCAATCCTACATAACCTTAATACACAAAGTAAACACAGACAAGAAATACATGCAAAGTTACAGACCCATTTCTCTCCTTAATACGGATTATAAAATACTTACCACGGCCCTAACATTAAAATTACAACCTTTTATGCACAAACTCATACACCAGGATCAACAATGTGGAGTCGAAAATAGAAACATAAACAAACATACACATTTTATTCGGGATATCATTCATTACACGCTTGACAAAAGCACACCTGCAGCAATAATGTCCATAGATCAGGAAAAAGCTTTCGACAGGGTTTCACATTCCTTTTTACACAAAATTCTACAAGAAAATAATTTCGGCCAATATTTCAGAACCTGGATAAAAATCATATACAAAACACCGGAAAGCAAATTGCTGATAAATCACATTATAACGGAAAAAATCTCTCTCACTCGATCAGTCAGACAAGGTTGTCCAATGTCTCCTTTACTATATGTACTAGTTTTGGAACCCTTATTAGAAAGTATCCAGAAAAATACAAGTATTCAAGGAGTCTTTGTACCAGGTGTTGGTGTAAGGAAATTAATAGCATACGCAGATGACTCAGTCTTCCCCCCCCCCCCCCCCCCCAAACATTTCATCAATAAAAAAATATCCTAGATACCTTTGATAAATTTAGCAGAACTAGTGGTTCAAAAATCAACATTAATCACAAATAATGGGCATAGGACAGTGGACAAATAAAACACTTCCCTTTACAACTAGTGCAAACTAATAACATGAAAATATACGGAGTGAATTTCATGTCTATACCATATAAAACAAACAAAGAAATGTGGAGAAATATAATCTTGAAAACTGAAAATAAATTAGAATGTTACAAATAAAAAAAATGCTACAATATTCGGTAGAGGCATTTTTGTAAACACGTATGTTATCCCTAAGTTACTATACATATGTAATATTTTTAACCCTCCAAACAAAACGCTAACAAGAATAAATTCTCAGACATTTCATCTTCCGTCACACAATACATAACATAAAACACAAAACATTAATACAGGATAAAGCAAAGGGAGGTATATCCCTACAAGATATATCTACCAACATTCAAGCTATGAGAATCAAATTTATGAGCATTATAATAAATGATCCACATGGATATCCCTTATCACATTACTATGCTGGACTACCATTAGCAACATTTTATAAATTTAACAATACAGCACCACATCATTTTGGAGTCTTACCAAACTTTTATAAACAATGCGTTGCAAGTATACAAGGAAACGAAGCGATAATACACCGAACAACCAAAGAGATATATAAATATTTAGTTTTAGCACAAGAACCTCCTCTGTATCAAAGAATAAAGAGAGGTTATAAATATGGGATATCAGATTATTCGCAGGTGTTCTCACATTTACAAAAAATAAACACATTACCAAGAGTGAAGGAAATAACTTACAGATTATTATTTAACTCAACACCAATCATGTATAGAGAAAGACATAAAATTACAGTTTTAATAAAATGTAAACTTTGTAGACTAAACGTCATGGAGACAGAAGAACACATTTTCTTTTCTTGCGATACAGTGACACAAACTTTGAACACTTTGAAACAGACATTACAAAAACATACAACAACAGAAGTAGATATGTATAAAGCAGTTATGCTCAGCATCATTCCAAAGATGACTCCACACATTGAAATATATTTACAAACACTTTTGGCAGAATATAGACATCTGGTATGGATTTGTAGAAATAAAGCGCTCTACGAGCAAAGAGTTTTTAATTCTCAACTTTTTTTAAAACATATATTCACACAGAAAACAAAGCACTTAAATCAGCTAACGTAATTTTCATAAAAGACAAAGGCCATATATATATATATATAATGGTATGCCTGTGGAGGTAGATATATGTATGTGCATGTGGGTATATGTGTGAATGATTGTACATGCAAATATATATGTGTGTACATTTTTCATGTACGTGCATATGTGCATGTACGTGTGTGAACAGGTACATGCGTGTAAATGCGTATACATCTATATTTTTGTTGTTAATAAATACACGCCTTTTGAAATGAAAAAAAAAAAAAATTCACGTTTCATTGGCGACAACTGAAAATTTTAACAAAATTAACAAATTAGAAATTGAAGAGTGAAAGGTTATATGTAATTTTAAAATGTGCTTCCCATGTATTTCATTTTGTAAAATGTACATGATTTTGTAAATAGAAAAAGAAGTGCGAATAAAAAAAAAAACATAAAAAAAGAACTTGCTTCAGAAACAACATAAAATCAGATCTTCTTTGTGTGTTCCCTAACTTGGGCTGGCAATTTCATCGTGTTCAGCAAATTGGTACAGAAAACACCATTGCAAATAGTACATGAATTGTTTTGTCACTGGTTTTCTCCACAAGGGTCAAATACTATACTAGCTCAATTGTCCGAAAGAAGTGGTTAGTGACAATCATTCATTCATTCAGTTTTGTTATTTGTGGATGTGCCGTTGTAGCGGGTCGTCTTTTTTAGTAAGTTCAATTCTTGATTCGTCATCGTAACCAGCCGTCTACGTATATCTGTCATCTTCTGGACTAGCCAAGGTAGCCAGCCGTCTGCTTACATCTGTCCCTTTCTGGATTCGCCATTTTTGGTGGCCGTCTACGTATATCTGTCTCTTCTGGATTTGGAATTGTAGCAGCCGTCTCCTCAAATCTGTCTCATTCTGTATTCGCCACTTTTTTTTTTTAAAGGTGATGGGTGGAGAGAATTCTAATGTTAGTCAAAATTAAGAGACCAAAAAAAAAAAAAAAAAAATAAGAAAACAAAAGATAAACCGGGGGCACTTTGACAGAATAGAGGCTAACACAAAGATAAAGGTCGTGCAATAACAATAGGGAACGACAGAGCTGAAGTGGGATCTGAACTGAGAACTGATGCAGATTCCAATGTTAGCCAAAATTATGAGATTAAACAGAACAGAGATTGGTGGGGGCACATCGACAGATTAGAGGCAAAGATAAAGGTCGCCCCAGAAGAATAGGGAGCAACGGAGCTGAAGTGTGGTCTGAACTGAGAACCAGTACAGCTGAGAACTGACACAGCTGTGAAACGACAAAGCAGATACGGCTGTGAAGTGACAACAGAGAACTGATTGAGGAGAGAACTGATAGAGCAGAGAACTGTTACAGCTGAGAACTGACACAGCTGTGAAATGACAGAGCTGAGAACTGATAGTTTTGATAACATATACAGCTGTAAAATTCAGAGCTAAGAACTGATAGACATGAGAATTGACAGAGATAAGAAGTGATAGAACTGTCAGAGCGAGAAAAACACAGGACAGAGAAGAATATAAACGAACAAAGAGCCTTAATTTGCTGGAATGCTAGAGAAAAATATGTAGAGAATGAAAAAAAAATGACTTAAAGCGAGACACAGTCTCCAGGACTTTCGTTACTCCACATATTATTTCCTTTTACGGTCCGTTTCCTCTACATTCTCAGACGAAACAAGTTACAAATGGGTCTACGCTTGCGTCACTGCTGGTGAGAGCAGACTTTTGAGTTACCTAGAAGAATTAAAGGAAAATGTTATCTCTTGTACACCGCAAGAGGGCGGAACATGCCAAGTGGACATGATAATTCAGTCTGATTGCCTATCCGACATGAATTGGCCACTTACAATGTAGGCTGTAATCTTGATAATAACACATAATGAAGATTACAGCGTCGAACAAGCTTTGCGAGAAAGCCCATTAGAAAAGGGGTTTTTGAATGCAGGTAAACTAACAAATCATTTGTCTGTGATACAGTATAGTTACTGAATAGAAGTGAGATTTGCATTCAATCATGTCTGTCCGTCAGTTCGTGACACTTATTTCTGTCTATCTATCCGTCAGCTAATAACACTTAATTCTGTCTATCTATCCGTCAGTTAATGGCGCTTATTTCTGTCTATCTATCCGCCAGTTAATGAGATTAAGATTCCCATCTGTCTATCTGTACCTCAGTGAGTAAGACTTAAATTCCCATCTGTATCTATCCTTAACTTAATGCGCCAAAATGGGACGATCATTCTCGATCTGCGTTTCACTCCGACAGTATCGGTACATTTGTAGTACTGATTTTATGGTTTTCTTTCATTTGTCGCACTTTCTTTCTTTCTTTCTTTTTCTGCTATGTGTAGCAGATATTATGTATATTCCTTCTTACACCCTTCTCAGGGAAAAGTAGACATGTCTGGTTGTTATCCATTTCTCCTACGTTGCAAGGAATGACAGCGACCTAACCATGTTGGCTATCGTGGGCGCAGCGGATATCAGTACACAGATAAACACGTAAATTGCCTCAGCGCAGTGCTTAATCACTGATAAGACTGATAAGACACGGGTGCGCTCATCACCAAAGCGTGTAATACGGGGAGACAACTGATGGACAGACAGAGATAAGAGATTGCTTTCTGATAAAAGTAATGATGGTTACATTGGGAACACGTTGTTATATGAGTTTACCGATATGTCCGTAAGTTTGTACCCAAGGGCAAGCGGATGTGTACAATTCATTTTCAGAAAAGTAATGTTTGAAATTTTGCATTAGCTGAGTCATGCAACATATTCAAATCAGATTGGCTAATCCTTTGAGGCGCGCATAACTAATGCGTGGGAAGGCAGATAATATAATCTGACCATTTTTTCAAGCTATTTCACTTGAGAAATCGCTCGCCAAGATACCAGACCTTGCTACAGTGAAGAACTAGAATTCAGAATTCCTTCTTAGACATACCGGACACCTTTTATTGGAGAATTTTGGACGGACTTTCATAGCCCAGGAAATCTCTTTCATTTAAAATAAAGAAACCGGGACTGAGGAAACTGAAGGACCACACACGAAGTCAGAGAGGGAACTTATTAAATTAACGACACCCCAGACGCGTGTAAGAGGCCGATTCAAGTCTCTTTTATTCATCTCAGCACAAACGTCTGTGAGCCAGGATTGGCGTAAGTTGTGATTTACATTTCATATTTTATTACTAACATGTGAACTAACACACACACACACACACACACGCACGCACGCACGCACACACACACACACACACACATATATATATATAACCATGTGAATTTTAATATGTGAAACTCGCTAGTGGATGTCACAGTCATTTGAGGCTGGCAACCTCAGCGTATAGAATGATGATTCTGCACGGGCTGGTGATTGCTTTATTGCTAATTCGTAAAGAGAACTAAAAGCATAAAGTAGTTCCAGGTTCCATATGGAGCAGGGAGGGAAAGATGAAAGAAATGATGCACATTCTAAGTATAACACTTACATTTTCAAAGCAGTGTAAATGTCCATATAAACATATTCAATTTAAAATTAATTGTAAATGTCTATGTGAAAATATTCATTTTAAAGTAATGGAAGTTTCAAACTTTTCAATCAATGTAAACATAAATGGCATGGAAACAATACTTAGGAGCTAAAAACACAACAGGCCAAATGGAGAAATATAGAGAATATGTGACACTCAGAACAGAAGCGAAGAACAAGGTGCTAGCAGCAAATCAGAAGTCCTGGGAAGAATTTGGAGAAAAGCTAGAAAAAGATGCTCAAGAAAACCAGAAATTGTTCTATAAGACCCCAAAGAACACGAGGAAGGAAAAACAATGCCCTCTCAAATTTATAAAGGACAAGAAAGGCAAATTGCTTACTGCCCCGAAGGAAGTAATGGAAAGATGGAAAGAATATTTCTCAGAACTCCTGGATGGCGAACATGTTGAAGTATCAGAAATGATAACTACTAGCACAGAAGAGAAAACCAATGATGGTGAAGATGACATAAAGATGGAAGAACTGAAGGCAGCACTGGAGAAAATCAAGATGAGCAAATCAGCAGGTCATGATGGTATAATACCAGAAATGGTTAAGTACATGGGATCATCAGGCGACCTATTACTCTTAAGGGTCCTACAGGCAGCGTGGTGCAACAAGACCATACCAAAGGATTGGGGGATTGCCATCATAGCACCAATTTTCAAAAAGTGTGACAATCGACAATGTGGAAACCATAGAGGCATATCTCTTCTCAGTGTCCCTGGTAAAATCTACTCTAGAATCCTAGAGCAGAGACTCCGACGCCTAGCTGAGCCACAATTGGATGAGGTCCAGTGAGGATTCCGAGCAAACCGAAGTACTCAAGACCTAATCTTCACACTCAGACAGCTAAGTGAAAAGGCCCTTGAGTATAAGAGTGAGATCCATCTTTGTTTCATAGATCTGGAAAAGGCGTTTGACAGGGTCCCCTGGAGCAAACTTTGGGACTGTTTGGCAAGGAAGAACATTCCAGCACCTCTGTTTCATGCTATACAGAGCTTCTACAAGTCTTGCAGAAATTATGTGAGGACAGCAAACCATAAGTCAGAAGAGTTCAGGACCACCACTGGTGTAAGACAAGGTGATATCCTGTCACCTTATCTTTTCATACTCCTCATGGACGATGTCATCAAGGTATGTAAGGAGAGAACAAGAAAGTATTCAGTGGGGTACTGGAAGATGAGACAGGTCTGTATTACAGAGCTGGCATTTGCTGATAATGTTGCCCTGATTGCTAAATCAGAGGCACATCTCCAATCCAACCTGCAAGTCTGGAAGGAAGAGCTGGAGAAGAGAGGGATGGTCATAAGCAGCTCTAAAACAAAATCCATGGTGATATCACGAGAAGAAAGAAGACATCAGATTAAGCTGGGAGAACAGGTCCTGGAGCAGGTCGACCACTTTAAATACCTCGGAGCTATTATAGACCGAAAGGGAGGCATCAAAGAAGAGTTGGCCACTCGAAAAGCAGCAGCTGGCAGACTTTTTCAGACCATAAATTGAGGGTTCCTCAGCAAGAGAGAGGTTGGTAAGAAAACGAAGATGGCTGTATACCGCTCCATCTATGTCCCAGTCTTGACATATGGATGCGAGTCATGGGCAATGACTACAACCCACAAAAGCCAGATCCAAACCTCAGAAATGAGGTATCTGAGGAAGGTGGTTGAAGTAACAAGAAGAGACATGGCCCGCAACCAGACGATACGTCAAGGCCTAAAATCCCACCACCTGCAGACCCAAGTAGAACAGTCCCAACTAAGATGGTTTGGCCATGTCTGCAGAATGGGAGAAGATCGGCTACAACGACAAGCATGGGAAACAAAGAGCCAGGGATCCAGACCCCCAGGACGACCCAGAGTCCGCTGGGAGGACAACATTAGACAATCTTTGAAGGACCGAGGACTAGAATGGAACCAGGCCAGGAGGAAGACAGCCGATAGGATAGTCTGGCGCTCTCTCTTCCAAACCTCTACACCTCACGGTAGAAGGGGAACGACTAAGTAAGTAAGTAAGTAAACATAAATGAAAACATATTCAATTTATACTGCGAACACTTTTCAATTAGTGGAGATGTATATGTAAAGAGACTCTTTCTATATTATTAACCTTTTCATTTAAATGTAATGTAAAGCTAAAGCTATTCTATTTAAATGTAAAGGAAGTTTTATCCCGAGGGATTACATTTAATTCTCATCGAGGGTAAAAGTCTGAGTTAATTGGGATGGTGTTAGAAGATAGGAACCCATAACTATGGGTTAGAAAACGCCATACTCAGAAGAGCGTTTAGTTGTATTCTTTTACCATAGTTATTGGTGGTACCAGCAGAAATTACCATCTCTGGAATAAGAAGGGAACAGTGGCCTAAGCTTTAAGACGAAGGACCCACGTGGTAGACTCTCCTTGACATTTCTGGGAAACGAACTACACCCGACAACCTTGATTAGGGACGAGCGTGAGAAGAGTGAAAAGAACCAACCCATAAGGAGGAGCAGAACCGTAATTGGCAGCTAAGTTCAAATCTATGCCGCCACTTGAACTTATAACATTTCACAATCCATAACGACTATGATGATAACTTTTCTTGATCCATAACTATTCAAATTATTTTTCAACTGTTAAAACTTAAATGATTATTAAATTTTGTTATTGATAGCTGTATTACACTGACATCATCATCATAAATACAATATACGCTTGATAATTGTATTACACTGATATCGTCATCATCAGTACAACATATGCTCGATATCTGTATTACACTGACATCATCATCATCATGTGACAGTAATGTTACAAATTTTACTTCGATTTAATCATTTTAAAGTTACTGCATGTTTGTCTCAGTCAAATTACTACACACACTCTAAACAGAGCTACACTAAGACAATAGAATTCCACTGAGTAAATCGGGGGTGGGGGCTTAAACAAGCTGAAATTAATAAGTGCTTAAATCCTTCACAAAAGCGTCGGCAGAATTACAGAGTTAACATACTCAGCCAAAACAGTTTTCGCTTATTCTGAACATCTTGTGAAGATTCACTGGAGATAGAAGCGTTTTTTTTCTTCGATTTACATATCTGCCAAGAGTAGTCTTGTGCGAAGGTAGATACCTTTGAAGCCCATATTAGATACTCTTGAGTTTTGGCCACTGTTGGGCAACTACTGCAAAGCAGGGGAGGCAATACCATCACACTTAATTAGACTAGGATTCATGTCTGTCTATCTATCCTTAAGTTACTGAGACCAGGATTCCTGTCTGTCTATCTATCCTTAAGTTAATAAGATTAGATTCATGTCTATCTATTCTTCTTTGATCCTTAGCCGCCGACCGTCAAAGCAGTCAGTGGCCATCACGCCTAGTGGCGTCTTGTAGGGCAACAACAAATTGATTCCACTTGCTCGGTCGGTGGCCATCCTTCGTACAGTGCCCCAACTCTGGTTCATTCTTTGCATCTCAGCCTCCACAGTCCTCCGCCAGGTTGTTTTTGGTCGGCCTCTTTTTCGTTTTCCTTCAGGGGTCCAAAGCATAGCTGTTCTTGTGATGGCATCGGGGTCTCTTCTGAGGACATGACCAACCCAGTTCCAGCGTCTGCCAGCTATGATGGTGTGCATGTCCTCTTGCTTGCTACGAGTAAGCAGATCTTGGTTGGTGATGGTATTCGGCCAAAAGATTCGCTGAATTTTTCTTAGGCATGTTGTGTGAAAAGAGGACAATTTCGACATTTCCTTCTCTGTAACTCTCCAGCATTCCGCACCATAGAGAAGCACAGAAAGCACACAGCTCTGATATAATCTTAATTTTGTGCTTGTGCTGTATTGGGAGGACTTCCAGATGTTGTTTAGGCTAAAGAAGGCTGTTCTTGCCTTATTCATTCTGATGTTGATGTCTTTTGCCTGCCCCGCCGTCTGGTGTTACTATGCTTCCTAGGTATGTGAAGGTATCTGTCTGTACCAATTGCTTATTCCTTACTGATATGGGCTCAGGGTTGCTCACATTGAGCGTCATGACCTCAGACTTCTTTAAATTGATGTTCAAGCCCACCTGCTGGCTAAACTTATTAAGTCTATCCGTTTTTTCCTGGATGTGTTGATGTAAATGTGCTAGTAGTGCAATGTCATCTGCATATTCCAGATCTTCCAATGTAGAAAATGTTGTCCATCTTATTCCTCTTGGACTGCCCTCTGTTGTCTGGCGCATCACCCAGTCTATGACTGTTAAAAATAGAGTGGTTGATAAGGGCCATCCCTGTCGTACTCCTGTCTTCACCTCAAAGGTTAGGTTGCTCTGCCCAACACTGCACGTAAAGTTTGCATAGAGGCTTTTTATGATTGACACTATGCAGCTTGGAATTCCATAAGCCCTCAGTATTTTCCATAAACTGTCCCTATGTATGCTGTCAAAAGCCTTTTCAAAATCAACGAAATTAATGTAAAGCTGTCTTTGCCATTCTGAGCACTGCTCTATAATGTTCCTGAGAGTGAATATATGATCTACACATCTCCTGTTCTTTCTAAATCCTGCTTGTTCTTTCCTCAGTTTGTGATCTACTGCCTTTTGAAATTCTCTGTATAATTATCCTGCCTAGTATTTTGCTGGGAACTGAGAGAAGAGTGATTCCTCTCCAATTATTGCAGTCTGCAAGATTTCCCTTCTTGGGCAATTTGACAATTATTCCTTTGTTCCACTCTGATGGTGTTGTCCCCGTTTTCCAGACTTGTGCAAATAGTGGTTCTAATAGTTCTGCTGCTATCTCAGGGTCTGTCTTAAATAGCTCCGCATTTAAGTTATCATGGCCCGGAGCTTTGCCGTTCTTTAACCCTTTGATTGCTGTGATGATTTCTTCTTTTCGTGGAATGTCTGTATTCACATCTAGATCGTTTTCAGCCTCAGAAACATTCAATTGTGTCTCTGGTGGTTCCTTGTTCAGAGTTTCTCTGAAGTGCTCTGCCCATCTTGTTTCTTGTCCCTCTGCTGTCATGATGAGATTACCTTGCTTATCTCTTACTAATGTAATATTGTTTGCACCTCGTTTTCCACTGATGAATTTAGTTATTTTGTATACTGTGCTTTGTTCATTTCTCAGTGCTGCCTCCTCTGCCTGTCTTGCAAGATCGTCTAGGAAATTCCTTTTGTTGGCTCGGGTTTGGCGTTTAACTTCCTTGTCCAGCTGACTGTACTGTTCGCTATATAGTTGCTTTAACCTGGGGGACTTCGCTTCTGTTTTCTTTCTTTTCATTTCCTTTCTCATCGTTATGGTGTTTAAAGTTTCTGGTGTTATCCAGTCTCGCTTCTTCCTTTCCTGGAATCCCAAGCATGATTTGCTGCTTTCTTTGTATATTGTTGAAATGGTGTTGAAATTCTGGTCTATTCATCAGTCAATGTCTTTTCCTGACTTTTGGCAAATTGTTATCGTTTCTTTATGTCGGCCGTAAAAGCTTTTCTGGTAAGGGAGTCCTTCAATTTGCTGATGTCAAACCTTTTCTGTGTAGTTACAGTTGGTGCAGCCCGTCTTAGTTTCACTTTCAGTTTTGCTACTACTAAATGGTGATCACTTCCCACATCTGCACCTCTTCTTACCTTCACATCTTGTAATGCATGTCTCCATCTACCGTTAACCATGATGTGGTCTATCTGGTTTCTGTCCCGACCATTTGGTGATTCCCCTGTTAATTTGTGAATTTCTTTATGTGGGAAGAGTGTTCCTCCAATGACCAGGTTATTAATGCTACAGAAACTTATTAGTTTATCCCCATTTTCGTTTGCTGTTCCGCTGCCGCATTTCCCCATTGTTCTTTCATTATATGTATTGTGTGTACCAACTTTCGCATTGAGGTCTCCCATTACTATAACAAGATCATATCTAGGTGTGTCTTCCATTTCTTTCTGCAGTTGTTGATAGAATTCATCCTTGACCTCCTCATCGCTATCATTCGTTGGTGCGTATCATTGTATTATTGTAGTGTTGATGAATCTCCCTCTCAATCTTAATCTTATCAGTCTGTTGTTGATGGGTTTCCATTCCAGTAATGTCCTTTCTATTCCTTTCTGTAGAATAATGGCTACGCCTTCATTGTGTTGTCCATCCTCTCTTCCAGAGTAAAGTACTGTTTCTCCTGTTGCTGTTTTAACTTTTCCTGCCCCTGTCCATCTGCTCTCGCTTATCCCTAGAATGTGTAACCTATAGTTTCTCATTTCTGCCGTGACCTGTCTTAGTTTACCTGTCTCGTACATTGTCCTGACATTCCAAAAAACCTATTCTTGTATCCTGTTTTGCGGTCAGGACATCCGTTTTCATGTCAGTGGCTTCCTTTCGGCTTTCACCACTGACAGTCATACGAGCCACAGACTCCGAATGTCCATCCCGCAGCAAAGTTTGTTCATTTATTATTGTTTCCGTAACTTCATTGTTTTTTTTTTACACAGACAGGTGTGTAAGCCCTGTGCTAAAACCCCCAACCTGGAGGACCAGGGTACCAGCTTTTGTCTGACCCCTCCCACACAGAGCAGTCCAGCTTGGTTGAACCTACCAGGAGTAAAACTCCCACTGGCATAGCTCTGGGGATTATCAGGGTACGCAAGCTGCCATACTGCTACAAGGTATAGGTACCATTGATAGCAGCATGTCTATCTATCCTTAAGTTAATTAGACGAGGATTCATGTCTGTCTATTTATCCTTAAGTTTATGTGACCAGGATTCTTGTCTGCTTATCTGTTCTTAAGTTAATGAGACTGGGACGTTTAATGGAAATACAGCCTACTGTATCCGACAGCCTTTCGTGACCTCGGCTTAGTTTTATAATTCGCTAGCAAGCCATGCATTAACACCCTGCGTTTACTCATACTTAATCGACGCCTCTTTTTCTTGAGATGTAAACAAACAGACATATTACCAACTTCCGCGACCTGCCAGCATAACAGGCAGCGAGCTCTGATTTGTTTACCTAAGTTTCTCACGCGAGTGGATCTGTCAACCATCAAGATAGCAGACAGACGCACGTGGGATAAACACTTAACCCTTTGATCTTTAGATACAGAGGAATCTCTGAGCCGATTAGCATTTCATCTCGAGACGCGAGCGATTTTGAAAGAAACCCCGTTATCGGGACGAGGGTCTTTTGATGTCGCTCATGCAGCGCTCGACGAGAAAAACGGTGGCGGGCTCAGAGGATTTTTCATCTGGTCCACAGTTTCTCAATTGTTATAGTACGCACGTTAATGCAAAATTAACACCATTAGGGATCAGAGAGCCAATGAATGTATATAAACAGCGGTTCCTTAAACTCACTGATCAGTTGTCGCTCAGAATTTCGAATAATCTAAACACGTTATTCTAGAACCACTGTGGGAGTGTGTTATTAGCATCTCGTGGGAATTGTTTCATTTCTGATTTGTGGTACAGTAGACATTCAAAAATCCGGCAACCTCCGGACCTGAGGAGTGCCGGATTTTTGAAAATGCCGGATTTTTTATGGTTATATATTCTGTATATATTTAACAGAAAATGACTACCTGTACACTTTATCTGCGATCGACAATGCACGATGTTTACGTTTTACACCACTTCTTTTATTTGCTGAATCCATAATGGGGCTAAACAGCAGCAAATAAATGATAAAATGAGAAGGAATGAGCAGGAATGCCTGTTAACACGTGCAAGCAAGACCCAACAGCTGCATCAAAACATAAACTGCTCCAGAAAACAGTGGCGCGCCAACGCGGTAAATTTAAAAATGCGCTCCAAAATCCATGCCGGAAATCTGAAGGAACCGGATTATCGATGGCCGGATTTTTGAATGTCAACTGTAATAGAAATTAGCATTTACGTGATGTAATGTGTTAGGTTTACCATTATAATTCACTGTGATTTCTAGCGTTAAAACTAGCGAAATAAATAACTATTTTTCTTTGCCAGAGGTGCAGTTAGAATGATAATTTTATCACCCGCTTCTCTCACCAGAAGATACGGTTTAGTGATTGATTAAGTGTTAAGCGCGAATATAGTGACCGAATATGATTCACGGTTATTTCATTTTGTGTTTTTATAGTAAGTGACTATTGTTATACCTTATGACTAAACTAACAGGCGCCGACAATAAAATAACTATTAACGACAGACGATATTTGTAAGTGCGCGTAGGGGTAATTAAACAAACGTTGACAGTGTGAGCTGATCGTTAACGCGCGCGCGCCGAGGGGGCGGGAAGGTGCGTACCTTGGTCCGAACCTGAAAGCGCAGCGCGGGCGAAAAGCTGACCGTATAGTTGTAAATAAAGTCACTGTGTGCCTTTTAACTTTAAGCAGGACTGCCGGAGCGGGAAAGAGATCGTCTCGTCCCCGTCTGTGTACTTATAGAATAGTTGCATTTCTGTTTCATAATGTTTTGTTTATTTCTCGCAGACCTGACAGAGCGGCCAGCAGTTTTTTTTCTTTACTATTGTCTCCAGTTACTGATGGGATTTATGTTGTCTTCTTCGTGGCTTACGAGTCCCCAAGTTCATGCTGTGAACAGGACTGGCTAAAAGACAAATAAACATTTAACTATTAAGTTTAACTGGATTATCAATTCACAGATATTTTTTCCCAATTTATCAGCCCACGGGAGTGGTATATGAAATAATATCAACATCTAACTTTTGACAGACGCAGCACCGGATTTATTCAGAAAGTTGCGCTGTTTCAAAATCGGCACTCACCACAGAGCCAGCCGATAGGATTTACCAATCAATCAATTACCATCACCAGTAACATTTTTTTTTAGCAACTAGCTGTGTCCTAATACCAGAAATATTTGTTTTACCATTCTTTGCTGTGAACACAAGATCTCGATTTTTTTTCTACCATTAACTATTCGAGGAGACATTATTGATCCAGGATTACATATTCCAAACTTGGCGTCCACCTTATAAAGTTATCGTCAAGGCTGGACTGGGGCCAAATTTGGCACTGAACACTGACGTTATCTATAGCGATAAATATATTCAGGATAACTGTATATTCCAGGAAATATCACCAAGATTAGGTAAGGAGCGAGAGCGTGGCCACGTATGTCAGAGAGAGGGATTGAATATTTTCCTGTTACGGTAGCTTGTACCAAACTAGTATTTTGCTTTAAAAAAATTGTTTACTTTACGGAGTAGCACGTATTATGAACTTTGTTTTTCTTTACTGTCTATACTGTAACCTAGTACACAACCTTTAACCTTTGGGGTTATTAACTTATTGGATTCTTATCTTCTCAATGAGGGTAGGGCACGGGTATTCTGTCATTTTTCTATATATGCAATTCTGATTTATTCGATCTTTCTTTTAGATATTCGATGTTGTAAAGCTTAATGATAATAAACAACAAAATAACTAAACTTTGTGTGTTGGTCAGACCCATACCCATTTAACCATAGTTTTTCACGTTTGTGTGTCTTGTTGTCACATAGCTGTATGTGTGTTTGTTGTTAGTAAACTTATATTTCCAAATATATAGAGGTGCAAGATTGACTTATACTAAATTATAGTCGTATAGATAGGCTGGACTAGAGAAACTACTCAGTCCAGAGACAGATCTTCTCCTTACACTATCCACTCGTGGAAGTCTATTTTCTTACACCTTTACTTCTCACGTATCATCACCTTCTCCTATACTCAGGCGGGACCATAAATAACTCTAAAACCTATCTAAACGCGACAGAGACCAAGATTTCCGTCTGCCTACATATCCTTAAATTAACGAGATCAGGTTTCTTGTCTGTCTATCAATCCTTAAATTAACGAGACCAGGGTTTATGTCCGCCTATATGTCTTTACGTTAATGAGACCAGGATTCCTGTCTGTCTATCTATCCTTAAATTAATGAGACCAGGATTCCTGTCTGTCTATCTATCCTTAAGTTAATGAGACCAGGATTTCCGTTTTCCTATCTATCCTTAAGTTAATTAGACCAGGATTCATGTCTGCCTATTTATCCTTAAGTTAATGAGACCAGGATTCATCTATCCGTCAGTTAATGAAACATGGATTCATGTCTGTCTATCTATCCTTAAGTTAATGAGACCAGGATCCCCGCCTATCTATTCGTCAGTTAATAAAATCTGGATTCCCATCTGTCTTTCTGTCCGTCAATTAATGAGACAAATAAGGAAACCATATATCATGGATCTTCTTCGGGACAATATTTTATGTTGTATCGCCCCTAAAGTGTCTGTCTCTCCATTTGTGTTTTCATTACCACTTTCCTCTCCGTCCTATGAGTTCCCTGTAAGGTTCATCGCTTGAGGATTAACGAACCGCAATTTTCAAAGAGTAGCTGTGTATGATAAATTTAATGAATTATATGCTAATTTCTATTGAGGAAACCAGCAGATAGTATTACAAGCCAATCATTGTTCTGGAATCTCTAGGATATAAGAAAAAGAGGAAAATAAAAAACAAGTTCTGAAGAGAATTGACGACATACATGAAAAGGGAAAAAAAAAATATGGAGAGATTTTGAATTGAAGGCCTGTGATAGGAAGTCTTGGAACAGAAGGGTAGATGTGCTAAAATACACAAGTTTTCTTAAGGAATACGCGTTGAATACATGCTATAGTCCGTTCGGAAATTCGTGCCCACAGAAAGTGTCAATTTTCTCCAAAACTGTTTGTTGTATGGACATGAATTTTTGCATGCAGTCTTAGATTTTCCATGCAGTTATTAATATATTTTTTGCCCTTACAAAACTCATGTCATGTTCGAATTTTCTTCTTTACGTTATATAAAAAACTCTTACTGTTGTCTGGGTTGATTTTTAGTAGTTTTACAGAAAAGTTACAAGATCCGTTCAAAAAAATTTTTTTTGTTTGAATTAGTGTAGTGACTACATGTCCGCACGAGTGCGCACCTATTGTACACATTCGCGAGTAACTAATTCAAACACACACAAAATATTTTTGAACGGATCTTGTAACTTTTCTGTAAAACTACTAAAAATTAACCCAGACAACAGTAAGAGTTTTTTATATAACGTAAAGAAGAAAATTCGAACATGACATGAGTTTTGTAAGGGCAAAAAATATATTAATAACTGCATGGAAAATCTAAGACTGCATGCAAAAATTCATGTCCATACAACAAACAGTTTTGGAGAAAATTGACACTTTCTGTGGGCACGAATTTCCGAACGGACTATAGTTATGGTAACACAGTGTACAACTATGATTATATTTCCACATTCTATCGACGCCTTCTTCGTCAGATCTCTTCTCATCATTTCCTTTACGGTTTATGTCTTTGACATATGGATATATTGTGGCCCGTCGACATATGGATATATTGTGGCCCGTCGACATATGGATATATTGTGGCCCGTCAACATATGGAGGTTTGAAACCTGCTAGGTCTAAGCAATTGGAAGAAAGAATTCAGGCCCTTGAGATGTGGATGGAAAGAGAAGAAAAAAGTGCTTCCCATGGAAAGAGAAGAAAACAACAGAGGTGCTAGAAAATCTAGGACTGACAAGAGAATTCAAGAAGGAGATCAAAATTAGACAGCTAAAATATTGTGGCCATGTAAAAAGACATAACACCGTACGCTGAAGAACATAAGAAAAGAAAGAGTTGAAGACACACGGGGAAGATGAAGACAGCGCTGTAAATGGGAATATAACATCCTTAGATGGATAGGGAAGAGTCTATCAGAGTACACTATCATAACTAAAGACATTGGAGATCCATTGTAGTTGACTTTCTATGTGAATAAGGCAGCTGACGATGAGCTCTATAATCTACCCATCTGTAAATGGGAATCTGACTCTGCACTTGAGTTTAGGAAGGCAAAGATATCAAGAAAGGGAACTGGTCACCCCAGCTCAAAAGCGGTACTTGAAGCTCAGTAAAAATTATCTAAGACTTATTTCCCTTACTGTAGTATCTGACAGTTATTTCCCTTACTGTAGTTTCTAACACTTAATTCCCTTACTGTAGTATCTGACACTTATTTCCCTTACTGTAGTATCTGACACTTATTTCCCTTACTGTAGTATCTGACAGTTATTTCCCTTACTGTAGTATCTGACATAGGAAACCTTAACGTTCCTAATCAAACATATAATTTCATTGCACCTCATTGAACCTTTAATTTTCCTGTCTCTAAATCTGTTGGGGACATTTAGCGGCTTAGTTGGTGTTGAGTTTCATCTCTGCCACCTTATCCTCAAATTGTCTTGTTAAATCACCTTTCTGGGGGTCTTCAACATGCCAGGAGGTTTTCGTTTTTGTTTTTGTGGCTTACGGGATTTGGCAAGGCAACACTTAGTGACTCCTTTCAAAACTGCCAACAAATTATCTTGTTCATCAAAGAACGAGACATGAAAACGATTATCCTTTCTGTACAAGCAGGCTAAATCGCGGAGATTAGACTGGGCTAACTGGCTAAAATGCATGGAGGTTATTCCCAGACAGCAACCGTTGCCAAATGATTATATTGGCTAAACTGCCTGGTGGCTAAAAGACCGGACATCAGCCTTGGCTAGTTGGCTTTACTGCCTGGTAGCTATATCCAAGAAAGATGATTGGTTAAATTACCTGGACTAATTAGGGCAAATTAAACTTAAGGCGATTTCCGTTACAATGTTTTCTTCATTTTTTTGTCATTGACTAAACAACGCATTCGAGTTCTACACCCGGTATGTGTTGGCTGAAAATTAAGGACGTACCGGGCAGCGTTGGCGTATCTTTAAGGCAAGTCCTTTTCAGGGCTTCATGCTAGCAGATGGACAATGTTAGTCCTTTTCAGGACTTAGTATCTATCAAGACTGATCGGGATAGCAGTCCTTTTCAGGACTAGTACTTTTCAGGGCTAGTTCATGCTAGTTGATAGATGCTAATAGTCCTTTTCAGAGATTGGAGTTATCACCACATCGCTTCAGTTAACATAGTTAACTCAATTTTGAATGATAGATTTGCACGCTCAGATATAACTAACGGACTTGCGTTAGTTGAAAGGGCGTGCCTCGCCACAAGAAGGCAAAAGCCGCAAACAAACAAACTTCATAGACGTAATCTCGCCTGTCCTCTTGTGTAACAGCACATAATATATCTTTAGTCCAAATTGTACCCGGGGTTAGTTTAATGCTATGCTGTTTTCGTCATCATTATCATATTACTTTCCTTTTGGGATAGTCGAAAACGTTTTTAAGTCAAATTTTTGGGGATTTCTGGGCAAAACTACAGCGGGGGCAATTCGCCGCTTAACAACCCACTGCTGTTCTTTGGCTGTTGTCCAGATTTCGACTTCGTTATTACTCAAAATTGCCTGAAAACATAAACTTTATGTGTGTAATATTTATTTATTTATAACATTCTCAAAAAAAATAAAACTTAATGCAATCAGAAACAAATTACACATTCAATCACCTGGCTTGATTCTGAAGGAAAATATAATTTTAAAAAATTCAAGAAGAAATAACATTTTACGCAAAAAACACTGATGGGTTTTTATGCTTCCATATCTATATGATTCAATAGACCTACGATATGTAAAATACCGACAAACATAGGGAAATATGTACAGAACATATCACACTTCCTGTCATATTTTCTTTCTTCTGATAAAATTTCGTCAGTGCATGTTAAAAATAATGCTTTAAACAAAGTCATGTACAGGAATTTCGGAATTTATAACAATAAAACAAAGATAACAAAAATCATGCCAGTCTGGAACTAATAAGCACTAAATGAAGGCGTCTTGATATAATCAACACTTGTGGATAAGGGTTGAAAGTTGCGTTTTTCGCGGAAACGCATCTGACATAAAAATAAGAAAAGAAGTTAAGAATTCCTTCTAATCAAAGCAGTAAGGAACCATTTGTTGTTTGACATGGTCAATGAATCATCTAATTGGTCCCACTTCTATGGCTTGACTCTAAATCCTGTTCCTGACTTGATTCTAAATCCTGTTCCTGACTTGACTCTAAATCCTGTTCCTGACTTGACTCTAAATCCTATTGCTGACTTGACTCTAAATCCTATTACTTTACGAGGATCTAGAATATTATTGTTATTGTCAAACAGAATCAACATCATTGCACTCTAGGCAAACCCATCGGTGCTCAGTCTCTCTCAGTAAAGTTTGTTCGTTCGTTCGTTCGTATGTTGAAAAGTGTGAACGCTAACTGTTCCTGTTGCTCGCTGGTTGAACGCTCGACGGATACATGCTCTCATACGCCCATCTCTGCTAGCCTGACGTTTGATACCAAATTCCAACTGTCTTAACCTTGATGATTCATGTATTGTAGTGTCATTTTCTAACAGGTGATCATTAGTAGCTCTCAGTATCTCTCCCTTATCCATATCCAGTGTCCCCACTGCTGGTGCTCTTGATGCTAGTCTGTCAGCTCATTACCGCGTACTCCTGCATGACCAGGACGGCAGATCCACACCAGCTCCTGCAGATTCGAAGCTTCTATGAATGTTATCCATTCGTGCTATAGCCAACCATTTATAACCTTCCGAAGCATGGACTGAGAGTCTGACTGCCTTTGTTAATGAAGTTTCAGTTAGCCACTTTAAGGCTGCTGTAACTGCCTCTACCTCCATTCTCATGCTGGAAGTTGTTATCTTGTAAGCCCCGCTATATTCGGCGACGATTCTGCCTTTAACCCTAGCAGCGAAGTCCCAACATGATTTCTCACCACGGATCACAGACCCATCTGTATAACACAATGGCATCATTTTCCCTGGCACAATCACGTAACAGTTCATTAATTTCCAGTTCTGAATTCCCATTGCCCCAATTTCTACCCTCTCTGCCAAGGGTCATGATGCCCTGCTGGTAGTTCATCCAGTTCTCATCTGACTAACCCCGCTCTTCCCCTTTGAATATATTTTCAACAGTGGTCACCTGCTTGATCGTTGTCTCTGCCTGTGCCACCTTTGACACTCTCCCCACCCATCCCCCCTCTTTATTCTTGCTCCCTTAATATCAGCTATGTTTTCATGCGAGGGGTGGGGGGGGGGGGGGGGGGCGTTTGTCTGTGTTTACTCGTATATATGCTTTTGTCTGGGCCATCGCAAATATGTATCTAATCGACAGCACTCCAAGCATGTACCTCACTGTCACAATGGGGGCATCACGCATACAGCCCAAGACTATACGCATCCCTTCATTTTCAATGCGTTCTACTTGTTCACATTGTGTTACTGACAGCGTTAGTATTCCCAGGCCATATTCAATGACTGATATGACTAGCTAATGAAATAGTAATCTCTGCCTCAGATGTGCTGCGGCCATTATTTTCAGGGATGCTATACCTCTACTGCATTTCTGTATGATGTGATCAACGTGGTACTTATACGATAACCCGCGATAGAATGTAACTCCAAGGTATTTCAGCTTTTCTTGCCTTTCAATTTTCTGACCATCGAGAGTAGTATCTGGAAGGTCTGTTTTTACCATGGAGTTGTTTAAGGAGCACCACATCACGAAGGCCTTGTTGCGATTGACTTTGGAGCCAGTTTCCTCACACTATTAAAACACATCCTGTAGTGTCCAATGTATGCTATTAACCATTGTCTGTCGGCTTTGTAGATATTAGATCGCTTTGTGTGGATTTTTAACAATGGTATAAGCGCCGTACCGTTCAGAAAGCAATGGCAAACTACTGAATGAAAAAATTGCCTAGAAAAATCACCAACAGCCAATAAAAGCTGGGGTTGATTGCCACTTCCTATAAAGGATAAGCAACTAACTTTTTTTTTGTAGATATTAAACAGCATCGGTGATAGCGGATAACCCAGGGGTGGTCCTGGGCAAATGTGCAGTGGGTCAGATATCCATGTTCCTAGGCAAAGTGCCACTGATCCCTCAGTTAAGGCCCAACACCCCAAAAAATAAAAAATGATATGGAGTCTGTTTTGTAACACAATGATACACTCGATACGGGACATTTCGGGATATATCCTTCGTCAGCTGATAGTCCCTAACAGGAGGCGGAAAAAGGAGAAATAAAGAAAGATTAAGAAAAGGGACAAACAAACGAGAAATTAAATTAAGGGAAAGAGTAAAGTAAACAATTTGGACAAAACGAATATGGGGTAGCAGCAATACTTTAAATAAAGTTAACGCCGGAAAGGTGTCATTAAGAAAATTGTACTGTCGGTTTCGGAATGTATTATTTTTTTTTTATGAGGCGCTCTACAACATTTGCATAATTAGTTTTGTTTCTCTTATGCAAATTTTGTCTCGAACTTGAGCGTTGCCAACTTCGCTGGAAAAACAAGCAGATGCATTCAGTTTCAAAGCAAACACGTAAACGACGTCTTAAGTCCTTCATTTGTGGTGGAGTAAACGAAATTTGCTAATCCGTCTATTCAGGGACACCAAAAAAAAAATTGTCTGCGTTACGACCACATCACACGACAGACGAAAGAAGACAGGAGAGAAGGACGGTTAGAGCTAAAATAAATACATAAGAGTTAATTAAAATTAAAACACCCGTCAATGGAAATATCGGATATCGTTGTCGCCGATTCCACTGGGGACAAAATGGCCACTTAAAAGGATCCGGCTAATCTCTGGCGATTTTGGATACAGTTTAAAACTAGGCGGAAAAGAAAAAGGAATAGAATGAAATGACAAATAAACAAGGTGCGAAGAAACAAAATGATATTGGAAATTCAAAAATAAATAGAACATACATATAAAATGTCGCGCCAGACAAAGGAGTTTTGAGTGTTAAGGCCGTTAGGTTTAATACCTACACAATTACTTGAACGTTGAGCTAAGTGTGTGTTTTGCAGTCTATCGTTCCTGTGTATTTCGTAACCCGGATAGCTCTACTTTTGACTGGGGGTTAGGGGAGGTTCCTCACTACATATACTACCTTACCGAAGGTTGGGTATTAACCCGAGTGGGAGGCAAGAGGGGACAGCAAACGAGGTAAAGGCGAAGTCAAATCTCCTAGCCAGATGTTGGAGGCATGAGCACTCTGCCTTAAGAACAGGTGATGAAGTCAGAAGTACCAGGCCAGGAGGCGCACTAGCAACCATGGTACGATGCAACCCGCCTAGGCTTGATGACTACATATACGATCGTCATTTTTCTAAAGAGTCCCATGAGTGACGTTTGGTTTTTCTTGGAGCCCCTACAGGACCAATAAACTATTTTCATTGCTTCATTATCTCTAGTCTCTATTTCAAAGAGTTAGATTAGTTATGTTGGGTTATTGTTTTTTTTTAAATTTGATTATGTTTTTTAGATGATCTATTGACCTTTTTTCATTTTGCCCGTTCTCTCTCATGTTCTCCACAATCTCCTCATTCCACGTGACCATTGTACTCCTTTATTACGAGGTAAGGTAGGAGTAGTTCAACTGTTTTCTTAATTGTCTCTTCCATATTGTCTTTATTGTTCAGGTGGTTATATTTTGTGTTCTCATGCCTCTTTATCTCCTTCTTTTAAAGGCTCATTTCAATTTTATTTTGTTAGGATTTCCTCATTTGACCCTTTTGGTTCTGCTTTTTTTTTTTTTTTTTTTTTGCGAGGTCTAAAGAACCATGGTGGAATGGGTTTAAGTCCCAGCGCAGATGAAAGAAACCAACAGAACCCAAATGGACCATCAACATTGTGTCAAGAAACTCGTAAAAGTGTCAATATATCTGTTTGACGGATGTGACGAAACGGGCATCAAGGCATGTAAGGAGAAAACAAGAAAGTATTCAGTGGGGTACTGGAAGATAAGACAGGTCTGTATTTCAGAGCTGGCATTTGCTGATAATGTTGCCCTGATTGCTAAATCAGAGGCACATCTCCAATCCAACCTGCAAGTCTGGAAGGAAGAGCTGGAGAAGAGAGGGATGGTCATAAGCAGCTCTAAAACAAAATCTATGGTGATATCACGAGAAGAAAGAAGACATCAGATTAAGCTGGGAGAACAGGTCATCGAGCAGGTCGACCACTTTAAATACCTCGGAGCTATTACAGACCGAAAAAAAGGCATCAAACAAGAGTTGGCCACTCGAAAAGCAGCAGCTGCGAGACTTTTTCAGGCCATAAATCGAGGATTCCACAGTAAGAGAGAAGTTGGTAAGAAAACGAAGATGGCTGTATACTGCTCCACATATGCCCCAGTCTTGACATATGGATGCGAGTCATGGGCAATGACTACAACCTCGAAAGCCAGATCCAAACCTCAGAAATGAGGTATCTGAGGAACGAACGAACAAACGAACGAACTTTATTTTCAAAGGGTTTAGAATTGGGCACGCAGGCCCGTCTAACATTCTGCCCTTCCTTTCACTCATCTTCCATACTGAATCCATTTATTCTCACATGTATCCTAAATATTACTTGAATAATAAAATAACAAAATAAAATAAAATCCCAACATTGTAACAGTACAATAACAGTTACACAGATTTACAGTACCTTATCATAATTAATATTAAACAGGACAAAGTTATCTTTAAAACCTACATATGATGTTAAATTATTTAAGAACATAACGAAATTAGGGTGGCATATAATCTGCACTCATGATGTATTTGAAAAGTCTGTGATTGAATGAATATGGACTAAGAGTATTTTTTAAGTCGTGTGGAAGAGTATTCCACAGATAAGCAGCAGAAAAAGCTAAACTTTTCTTAAATAAGTCGAGCCTAGGCTTGGGCATGTGTAATTTATTTAAGCGTTGACTGCGTCTTCCGTTGTATTTGAAAATAGGCCACAGATACGTTGGAGCATTCTGTGACAAGATTTTGTGAATAAATTTGGCTTTGTTGAAGAGAAGGCGCTTTCTTAGTGGTAATTTGTTAAGATATGTATATGCGTCTACACACTGTGTGAGGTTTTTGTCTGAAATTAGGCGCACTGGGAAGGTGGTTGAAGTAACAAGAAGAGACATGGTCCGCAACCAGACGATACGTCAAAGCCTAAAATCCCGCCCCCTGCAAACCCAAGTAGAACAGTCCCAACTAAGATGGTTTCGCCATGTCTGCAGAATGGGAGAAGATCGGCTACCACGACAAGCATGGGAAACAAAGAGCCAGGGATCCAGACCTCCGGGACGACCCAGAGTCCGCTGGGAGGACAAGATTAGACAATCTTTGAAGGACCGAGGACTAGAATGGAACCAGGCCAGGAGGAAGACAGACGATAGGATAGTCTGGCGCTCTCTCTTCCAAACCTCTACACCTCACGGTAGAAGGGGAACGACTAAGTAAGTAAGACGAAACTGGGCGACCTCTATCGTTCTTTGGTTCTCTCCAGCAGTATTGGTACATCTGTGGTACTGATTTTTATTAGATGCTGTCAATTATCGCACTTTTCTATCTTTCTTTATTTGTCTGCTAAGTAGCAGATATGTGATTTTATCAAATCACCCTGTAGGTGATAACTATCACAGTTGTGACACTCCTTGCAAATATGTCACCATTTGTTACCTGGTCATCCCAGCATACGAAGATAGTCGCCGGCGCGTTTAGATTGAACCGCTGATAAGACGACATTGCCGTCTATGTGGCACTGGTGGGCAGACAAACGTGAAGTAATTGCTTCCGGTCCTTGGTTTAAAAAAAGTAATCATGGATTTATTACATTTTAGACAATATGAGTCTACAAATATGTTTGTAAGAGTGTATACAAGGCATCAGATGTCCGTATATGCAGGCACGCACCTTATTTCACGTGGGACTATTTTGAAACATTACAGCCTATCCTGCATGATTTGAAATGATTGGATCTTTCTGATTAGATTCATAACATCACTGGAGGGAATATAGGCTGACAATTTCACAGTTTTATTTCTCTGTGATTTGCACGCTCGCCAAGACACTTGATTCATAATTCCTAATTGTTATCTGGACCTTTTATTGGAGAACTAGATAAGACTCATAAAGCACAGGAAATCTCTTTCAAATTTTAATAAGGAACAACCGGGACTAGGAAATTAAAGAAACACGGAGTCAGAAGGGGCAATCTGTGTTAAAATTAAAATAAATCCCGGACACGTGTTGTAAGACACGTCTCTTTTATTCATCTGTGCGACAAGTCTGTAGCCAGGATTGGCGTAAGTGGATTTACATTTCATATTTCATTACTAACATGTGAACTAACATATATATGTATATATTACCATGTGAATTTTATTGTGTGAAACTCGCTATTGGATGTCAAAGTCATTTGAGGCTGGCAACCTCAGCGTATAGAATGATGATTCATGAACCACCACTGCACGGACTGGTGATTGCTTTATTGATAGTTTCGTAAGGAGAACTAAAAGCATAAAGTAGTTCCAGGTTCCCTATGGAGCAGGGATGGAAAGATGAAAGAAATGATGTACATTCTAAGCATAAGACTTACATTTTCAAAGCAGTCTAAATGTCCCTATAAACAAATGCACTTTAAAATTAATGTAAGGTTTCACTCTTTAAACCAGTGTAAATTTCCATGGGAAAATATTCATTTTAATTAATAGAAATTTCAAACTTTTCCACAAGTGTAAATGTAAATGAAACACGAATGAATTTATATTGTGAACACTTTTCAAATAGTGGAGATGTAAATGTAAAACATATTATATCTGTACGTTTAACCTTTTTTATTTAAATGCAATGTAAAGCTAAAGCTATTCAGTTTAAATGTAAAGGAAGTTTTATCCCGAGGGATTAAATTTAATTCTCATCGAGGGTAACCTCTGAGTTAAGTCGGATGGTGAAATAGAAGAGGAGGGACACATAACTGTGTCGGAGAACGCCATACTCAGAAGAGCGTTCTTTTCTATTCTTCAGAACGTACTATTTCTGGAATAAGACGGGATCAGTGGACTACGCTTTAAGACACAGTTCACACTGTGTAGACTTTCCTTGAAGATTCTGGGAGACGAGCTACACCCGACAACCATGACCAGAGACGAGTGATCAGTGTGAAAAGACAGAACCGACATTGGCAGCTAAGTTCAAATATATGCTGCCATCTGAACTTTCTTACCCTTTTCACAATCCTCAAATATGAGGATGATAGTTTTTCTTTATCCATAACTATTCAAATTATTTTCAAACTGTTAAAACTAAAGTGATTATTAAATGTTGTTATTTGTAATGTTACAAATTTAACTTCGATTTGATCATTTTAAAGTTACTGCATGTTTGTCACAGTCAATTACTACACACATTCTAAACAGAGCTATACTTGAATAAGAGAATTCCACCGAGTAAATCAGGGGTGGAGCCTAAAGAGCTGATAAATAAGTGCTTAAATTCTTCACAAAAGTGGTCGGCAGGTTACAGAATTAACGTGCTTAGCGACAGCACAGCATTGTTTTCGCTTACCTGAATTTCTTGTGAAGACACCCATGTGAAAGAAGCTTTACTACTCTTCTATCTACATTTCTGCCAAGAGCATTCGTGTGTACAAATAGACTCCATTGAAGCCTATATTAGATACTCTTGAGTTTGGTCACTGTTGGACCACTACTGCAAAGCAGGGGAGGCAATACCGTCAGAACGGGGGAACAAATTTCTGATTCATACATATCATTCATGCTATCGGTACGGGACAATACGTATAGCTCCTGTGATGATTTATCATTTCCAATGCAAGAGTTTTATTTTGTTTGTTTGTTTGTTAAATGATACTTACTTAGTCGTTCCCCTTCTACCGTGAGGTGTAGAGGTTTGGAAGAGAGAGCGCCAGACTTTCCTATCGGCTGTCTTCCTCCTGGCCTGGTTCCATTCTAGTCCTCGGTCCTTCAAAGATTGTCTAATGATGTCCTCCCAGTGGACTCTGGGTCGTCCTGGGGGTTTGGATCCCTGGCTCTTTGTTTCCCATGCTTGTCTTGGTAGCCGATCTTTTTCCAGTCTGCAGACATAGCCAAACCATCTTAGTTGTGACTGTTCTACTTGGGTCTGCAGGGGGTGGGATTTTAGGCCTTGACATATCGTCTGGTTGCGGACCATGTCTCTTCTTGTTACTTCAACCACCTTCCTCAGATACCTCATTTCTGAGGTTTGGATCTGGCTTTTGTGGATTGTAGTCATTGTGAAACAGACATCAAGAAGAGAATAGGAATGGCCAAAGCTACATTCAACAACATGAAACATATACTGACATCCAAACAGTTATCTCACAAATTAAAACTGAGAATCATAAAGTGTTATATATACTCTGCATTTCTGTATGGTGTGGAAACATGGACGACGAATAAGCATTTGGAAGAAAGAATTGAGGCTCTTGAAATGTGGATATATAGAAGAATGGGGCATATCTCATGGAAAGAGATGAAAACAAATAAGGAGATCCTAGAAAATCTAGGTATGAAAAAAGAACTAATGAGGGAGGTCAAAGTTCGGCAGCTAAAATACTTTGGCCACATAAAAAGGCTTAACACTTTGCAGAAGACCATATGTTGTGTAATGGCTATCAAGGAATGTTATATGCGGGGCAGTTAGGTTCTGGCTTGGTGAGTATGTCTTCAATCGTTGCTGATGTTTACGCGAATGCTAGGTTGAGGAGACGAAGGGTTATCATCACACTTTTCACCTGAACACAGCCACACAGTATCGTTCTTAGCTCGTACAACAGTGTTAATGATTAATCAATGAGTTGGTGAAGACTGGTCCACATCCAAATTTGTTCATAGTAGCTCCAACAATAATTCAGCATAAATAACATTAGGTAGATTGCATTCATTAAGGTCCAGTGTCAGTCCATCGTTGTAAACAATGTAAGAGGCATACAATTCATAAATCTCAATTCTGGCCGTAAGAGACTAGCGTTCAGGTTCGAGCAGGACGTGAACGAAGTATGGCGGCCGATGTAAATGTGCTGACAATCGAAAATGTTTACCTCAAAATACAGTCACAATACTTCCCATGGAAGCTGTAGCACTTGACGCCCATAAACACATCTTATTCAATCGTGGCGACCAAATTTTATTAAAAGACTCTGAGAAAATATATCGAATAACACATCCACCACGGGAACACAACCATGGCACGTCTCGTCAGGGCTGTTTACCTTTTATCAATAGCACGGGAAACTGACCGCTCGGCTGCGCATGGGCAGACGATACATACGTCACGTTATATATTTATAGCTAATGCAGACAGCTGTATTTCAGCAAAGGATTGACATACGCAACACCATAACAGTGCGCAAAAGCCAGTATAAGTGGGAAGATAACACAACATCTGCAAGACTTGTAGAAGCTCTGTAAAGCATGATTCAGAGGTGCTGGAATGTTCTTCCTTGCCAAACAGTCATAAAGTTTGCTCCAGGGGACCCTGTCAAACGCCTTTTCCAGATCCATGAAACAAAGATGAATCTCACTCTTATACTCAAGGGCCTTTTCACTCAGCTGTCTGAGTGTGAATATAAGTATATGAGGAGAACTACCGTAAGACGGGGTAAAACAGTTTAAAATAAAAAAAACACACACACACACATCCACACAAATAGTAATACGTCTTACAAGGAGAAGGACAAGAAAAACCTACGTTGCGGCCACAAGGCCTTCGTCAGGGACAGACAAACAAGAGACAGGAGGGAAAGAAAATGAGAATTAAGTAGAGAACATGAAACTATAAAAATAAGAGAAAAAAACTCCCTTAATATAAAGTCCAGTCACATGTGAAGCAAAGCAAGATGGCTGCCACTAAACCGGAAAGAGGAAGTTGATAGTACATAAAAAAATGAGTGTGAAGAGTAGCTCTTGAGTACTTCGGTTTGCTCGGAATCTGCACTGGGCCTCGTACAATTGTGGCTCAGCTAGGCGTCGGAGTCTCTGCTCTAGGATTCTAGAGTAGATTTTACCAGGGACATTGAGAAGGGATATGCTTCTATGGTTTCCACATTGTCGATTGTCACCCTTTTTGAAAATTGGTGTTATGATGGCAATCTCCCAATGCTGTTGTATGGTCTTGTTGCACCACGCTGCGTGTAGGACCCTTAATAGTAATAGGTCGCCTGATGCTCCCATGTACTTAACTATTTCTGGTGTTATACCATCATGCTTTGCTGCTTTGCCCATCTTGATTTTCTCCAGTGCTGCTTTCAGTTCTTCCATCTTTATGTCATCTTCACCATCATTGGTTTTCTCTTCTGTGCTAGTGGTTATCATTTCTGATGCTTCACCATGCTCACCATCCAGGAATTCTGAGAAATATTCTTTCCATCTTTCCATTACTTCCGTCGGGGCAGTAAGCAATTTGCCTTGCTTGTCCTTTATAAATTTGAGAGGGCATTGTTTTTCCTTCTTCACGTTCTTTAGGGTCTTATAGAACGATTTCTCGTTTTCTTGGGCATCTTTTTCTAGCTTTTCTCCAAATTCTTCCCAGGACTTCTGTTTTGCTGCTAGCACTGTGTTCTTTGCTTCTGTTCTGAGTGTCACATATTCTCTATATTTCTCTATTAGTCCTGTTGTGTTTTTAGCTCCTAAGTATTGTTTCCATGCCATTTTCTTCTCTCTTATTTTCTCTTTGACTTCCTCTGTCCACCAAGGTGTCCTCTTTCTCTTGTTCCCAAGTCGGACTTCACCATATGTTTCTGCAGCAGCTGTCTTTATGATGTCCTTGCATTTAAGGCAGACGGTTTCCAAGTCATCAAGTAGTTCTTCTGTGTTGCTCACCTATGCAGCAATAAGCCCATGATAATTTCTGGCTCTCACAGCTTGTAGGTCTTAATGCTCATTTCTCCCGTTCGTTTACTTTGTTTCTTGCGCGATGTAGGAACGTTCCTAGGCTGAGCAACTCTTTTAGTTGTTCTTTTGATTGTAAGCAGGTAGTCATCACTTCCAATATCTGGCACAATCCAGAATCTAGCATCCCGGACATATTTGAATGAGTTTCTCCTAACTATGGCATATTAGATCACTGACTTCTCATTCTTTGTTGGTTCACATCTAGTGTATGCGCTTATGGGGGAACTTTGTGTTTGTAATGATCAGATTCTGCTCACTGCAGAATCTAAGGAGTCGCCGCTTTCCATTGTCATTGAGAGTATCTTCTCCATATTTTCCGATAACTCCACCCCATCTAGCATGGTCATTTCCAACTCTTGTCATTGAAATCTCCGAGCATGATAACTTCATCTAGGCAGTCATCCACTGTCCTTTGAAGCAACTCGAAGAATCCCTCCTTGACCTCTGCTCTCTCATCCTTATTTGGCCCATACACTAAGACCAGGTTGACTATGGTTTCTCCTTCTTTTAGTTTTACAACCATAATGCGCTCCGAGACAAAGTTCCATCCCTTGATACTATCTTTTTTGGTTTTTGGCCACAATGCAACCCACGCCCCCTTTAGCTCTTTCAGATGTGGGTACACCACTGTAGAGCAGCGTGTTGCCATCGAGATCCATGACTCCTTGTCCTTTTTTCTTAGTTTCCGTTATATCCAAGATTTCTAGTTTTGCTTTCCTCATCTCTTCCACCAGCTCCTCTTCTTTCCCATGTATACGTCTTGTATTCCAAGTTCCAAAAGTCGTAGTCAGTTCCAGTTCGTCGCCTTTAGAATCAGTCCGGTTTTCTCTCTTGTATTTCTCGTAATAATGTTTTAAAGCAAACAGGTGATTGGCCTGTTGTGCCTTTGCATGGTGGAGGGGCTGCCTCCTTACGGCCTCTGTTAAGGGGTGGAGGAATTGCCCAAATTCTTTTGTTGTCTAGGGTCTATTTGTGTTATTGAAGAAGTGAGAATTCATTCATCTTGCTTTGGTTCATATTGTTGAATATTCTGGCAACCACCCGTCTTGTATACACCTTTCCATATCAACATCTCAAGTACTGCATGAAGTTAATAACGGTGTAAATTAACCTTGAGAGATTGAATAAACTACTGGGCTTGGACGATTTGGCAACAGTTTAATAACGAGTAAGTACACTCTAAGAAGGTCACAATTACGAACATGGCATGTATGCTCCCTCTCTGTTTTACAGTCTTACTTAAATCTGATTCGACTTTCTAAACATGTCACTCGACTTCTCCCTTCCACATATCTTGATAATCTCATTTAGTAATCACTATTTCCAGCGGGGTATTTAGCGTCCCAGTATTTCAATTATCCACAAATCAAATCCACATCAATCCATAAGCTTCGGGGTATGTCGCTTCCCGGTATAACAATTCTACTAATTTTTATTCCTATATCTTCGGGGAATGATACCTCCCGGAATAACAACTGTTCAATTATATTTCCAACAACATCGGGGAATTTGAGCGTCCCGGTATCTTTAATATTCATACATCATAATTTCCACTCCATAAACTTCGGGGAATGAGACCTCCCGGTATAACACTGTTCATCTAATACTAGTTTAACATACTTCTGTGTCTTGGGAGTTATAGTCCCGTATCACATTTACTTATACTCCTGGCATTTTCTCATGCCTTTCATTTAAGCATATAGCTTACCCTTTTATCCTCAGAAATATTTATTGAATACACAAATATACTGGCTGATACACAAGCCATTTTTGACACACATCTTGACGCTATGACGTCACATATCAATCTGCCTACATCATACCTAGATACTCATCTCACCGCGACCGCTTTCATGTATTTCTTGCGTTCAGTTGAGGTACGACATGGTGTGACAAAACCCTGGCACTAATAATAGGTTGCCCTGATAAAAATCGCACCATGAAGCAGCCTCAACAGCCTCCATGCAGGCCGCCCTCCTCTTTTTTCAGCCGGGCTTGGGGCCCGCCTAGGCGGAGTTTTGTTAAATGATAATGAGATTTTTATTTGTACCGACAATCGGCTGAAAATAGCTCAACATTGGAGATTTTAAATAATGACTTCATTCAATTGTTACAAGACAATGTAAGCTGCGCCTGCAGCCTCAACTGAATGCTTCTACAGGCGTTGGTGATTAAGTCTTTTGCATAAATTAAATTAAGGAAACAGGTTCTGTTTCTGTATTTATATATTCTGCGTGTGCTGGGATAATCTTCTTAACCAAAGGCCATAAATTGTGACCTGTCTTCGTCTTGATTATTTACAGGCGAGGAGATTTACTGATGTAGCTGATTAGACCGTGTCTTAAATAATGTTCTGGATTATACTACAACAAACAACGATTGATGACAGTACCAATTAACGAGGATTATGGTGATACTATCGCATTTCTTACTGCACTTTGATGGGGATTGTTAAACCAGGATATGCGAATTGAGCACTCAATTAAAAATAACAGCGCTAGATAGAGAACTGTCACAAAACTATCATCTGTTATACAATGGTAACGTCAGAGTGAGTGAGAGAGCGAAATGTAACATATCTGTCACATAAATGACACGTCAGAGAGAAACGTTACATAAATGACACTTCAGAGAGAAATGTCATATAAATGACACGTCAGAGAGAAATGTCACATAAATGCCAAATAAATGAAATGTCAGAGAGAAATGCCACATAAATGACATGTCAGAGAAAAATGTCACATCACTTTGTCTGAACGGTGGTTTGGGTTTTAGAAAGGAAAGTGAGTGCAGAAAAATGGTTTGCGAAAGTTGAATAGAGTTGTTAAAAGACTACTCGTCTTTGTTGAAGGGAAGTGATATGAGTAGAGGAGTGCTTTGTGGAACGGGAGGTAAATCTGTGGAGAAATGTCACATCACTTTGTCTGAACGGTGGTTTGGGTTTTAGAAAGGAAAGTGAGTGCAGAAAAATGGTTTGAGAAAGTTGAATAGAGTTGTTAAAAGACTACTCGTCTTTGTTGAAGGGAAGTGATATGAGTAGAGGAGTGCTTTTTGGAAAGGGAGGTAAATCTGTGGATCCCTTTTGGGAGATGTAGTGGGTGTTTTAGGGTCAAGCATATCATGTGAGTTCTAAATTATGGTGGGACTAATTTGCATATAATGTTTTAGTAAAAAGATTTAAAGAAGATTGTATGGGGTTTGAGTGTACTCAGAAAAGGGAGATAACTTGAAATTACGTCCCTTGAAAGGTGTGATGAGCGAGCAAAAGTAAACACACACGAGAAAAGTTTTGGTAAGTGAACACATTTTAGGAGAGAACGAGAAAAATGTTAAATCGGGTGATTGATCAGTCTGATTTTTTAACGCGCTCAGCGTAGGTTAGCAAGTTTGCTATGAATCAAGATTTGTGCAGTGGCGAGCGATGTTTTGATGGTTCATGACTCTGGCGAACAAGCCACTGGAAGTGGTTGGTTGCTGTGGTTACAGACTGGTATCAAATTGTTTTGCTGAACCTACAAGATGCTCAAAGGCCACTTTTAAAATAGTGATAGATGAAGGCAAGAAAGACGATGTCGCCATTTGCAAGATTTATGTTAACAAGTCTGTAAAGAATGATGTTTCTTACTACAACCTCTTGTAATGGATATAGTGGCCACCGCTGTAAAGTACTGTTAGTGTGGACTCCACTGTAATATTATGGTATGGTGTAATGTAAGTCAATGATGGCTGGTAGTACTGTTGCGTTCAAAGGGGTGCTGTCACCGTGAAGACAAACACAGGTCAACTCGACCTACACAGGGTAGTGTAAACATTGAAGTGAGAGTGCATTGTACGCGAATGGTAGAATGGTTCTGAAGAGTTGACACCTTGGTAGCACTGTACTCATACTCTCACATTTAGAAGTCAAGGATTACAGGGACTACTGTGGTCTTTTTATAACGTTTAATGAGACGCACACTGGAACAGTACGTGTATGGTTCCAGGAACACATGTCGACATAAACAGCATAGTGTTGATCAATGGTGTATCATCTTAAGTTAGCATTCATGCTGAATAACCTCATACTGGAACATTTGTAGACAAGCATTCAGAGTTCCATAGTTAATACAAATAGATATCAGGTTGTACTGACAGATCACGTCAGTTTATACATAATGTTCATAGTGACTCCTGTACAGAATCTCTCTTAGCATGAGTGTAGCTTGTACTCTAGTGGAGATTCCTTCAAATAGCATTCAGCACATATCTTCGGAGTAAATGCTAAATCTCCCATAATAGATCTTTCTTTCATAAATGTGATCTCTGGATCATTATCGGGTAGTAAGGGACATCCCTGTTCTCTGATGAATGATTGACAATAATTCGGATTCCAAGATGGCTTCCTTGGTCCTTAATATCGCTCACACAACGGTGAGACGACAAAACTTCTAGAAAGATTCACTTCATAAGGATATCAAAGTTTCCACCAATATCAGCATTATGCGTAAGTATTATATGTGTTGATAAATGTTCTGTGGAGGATGTCGCATTTGCCACACAACGTTGAGGGTGTTGTAATTCATCTGCTCCTCTCAAGGTATGATAATCCTGGCCTTTGCGGAGTAGTGTGCCACCCTCAGACACCAGGGATGATGAGGCGTAGTAACTTGGTGTCTGTAGTCTGGTTTAAGTGTGATGTAGATGTGTATACAGACAGTGAGCATTACGAACAAGTCAATCCACACAATGACGTCACGTTAACTCACGATGTGAAAAGTCAATGATGCTTGCAACAGCTAGTGACGGTTTTGTATAATTTATTATAAACGCCACAATGACGAAGTGTGTAGACATAAACAAGCAGGTACATCATAGGTACGATCAAACAGTCATTATTACATATGTAGACAATTCAACTGGCACAGCAGACAGCATCAAAATAATGTGCATCATCTGCCTTTTAGGATATCGTAAAGCCGCTGTACATGTAGTCAGGTAGTAAACTTCCCCTTTCCATAAGAGCTAGAAGATATCAACTAGGAGATTAAAGATGGTCTCCTCGATTTGACCTCAACAAGACAGGCATGTCTTTTGAGCGCCACATTATCGTCCTCTATGTTCCTTATACAGCAAAGGTATCAAACCTAGATCCATCAACAAAGTTCAGGAAGCAAATAGTCCGTAGGACAGGCATCAATCGATGCGTGACAATCTAAGTGGATCGTGAGCTGAGCAAACTAGTCATATCGTAGACTTTAGAATAAGGCAGGCTAAGCAAAAGTCAACATCACAAGATGGCGATAAAGTTACTCAGCCAAAAAAGGGATTTAATTACCTGTTCATAAGGAATTAAATGAATAATCACATATGCCTCCAGGCATTAGGAATAACACAGAGATATATCATCTCAAGATAGGAACAACAATCATGAGGACTCCTTCCTGAATAAACTAAGCGAAGACTAGCACATAGCTACGTCTCGCCTTCACAGCTTCTCAGCACAGACTGACCTGGGCGGAAATCGTTTTACCAACGCCACAAAAAGGGACATGCGCAGAAAACGCGAATCGAATACAACTCAGGCCAATTTACGAAACGAAGAATGTTCTACAATGTTCGACTTAAGACCTATTACCTTAAAAGGAAATGAATCTTGAAACATTGCGATTGCCAACTGTTTTCAAAGAACTGACGATCTGAGCGCTCCATATATGGTCGTGACTCAAAATCGTTCACACAGCTATCGGCAACCCTAGCTATCAAGATAAGACAACTTCTTAACGATAGCTATCAAGATTAGACGACTGTAGAAATAAAAGTGACTACAATTTCATGAGTTCCTTCCCATGCATTAAAAAATGAATATAGTCAAAATGCATGGTCAGAATAAGTTGCGACAAGTTTTTAGCAGCAACATTACCGCCACCTCCCGATAAAAAAAAAATGTGCAACATTTTTTTTTTTTTAAATATCCAAGAGTAAAACCAAAAAACGGTTTAACAACGCACGAATTATGCGGGGATAAGTAATTGCACTGCCTAATATGAGGCTAAATTGACACATAAAGTGTCTGGTGAGAATATTTCTCAACAGATAAAAAATCTGATTTAAAAAATATATCGGGGAGGTGCCACCAACACACACACTACGCTTGCATGAAAATACAATATAAATATGCAAGTTCATATCATTATAATCAAATAGCAGTGTCATAATCTAATACCGCTTAGAATGGATGTACACATCTGATATTGAATGTTAAATATTACATTATCTAAATGTTTAATATTACCATTACACAATGAAATTAAATATAAATGAAGATCGAGGACACATCTCCTGTCGTTCCAAAGAAACTGTACAATGTGGAACTCTCCATGTTTGACAATAGAAAGGTAGCTTCTCAGATCAACAATAACGTGCTGAGAAAAAACAAACAATATAATTCTATTTAATAGCCATTAAGTTTCATACTATACAATACATTATTATTAATAATTGTGGCCTTTGGAACTTTCGGCCCTTATATTAACTACTCAGTCTTCTTCTTATATTAAAGATGGGAACAGAAGAAGATGATAACAAAGCACAATAGTATGTGTTCACCTAAAGTGAGGACAGATGTGCTAATGTATTGTAGTAATATAGGTGTGTTATGGCTCTGTCGTATATCTAGAAATAGAACAGAAGTATTAGTTGGAATCATGTGGGCATCTAGACAGAATGTCAGCCATCACATTATCCGACCCACGGATAGCTCGTACCGTGAAGTGAAAAGGTTGAAGAGCAATAGCATATCGAGTGGATCTCGAACTCTTCAAGTTCTTAGTCTGAATAGCTGTAAGAGCTTTCTGATCAGTTTCTAGAATGAAATGTGCGCCCAGGAGGAATCTTTGTAGTTTGAGAATAGACCAAACCATAGCTAACAATTCACGGTCTAAAACCGAGTAGTTCCTCTCTGCCGCATTTAGTTTTCTAGAAATGTACATGACAGGATGCAGAGTTTCAGCATATTCCTGCATAAGTGCTGCTCCGATCCCAGTGGATGAAGCATCACTTCGAAGAACAAAAGTTCTATCAAGAGTAGGTAATCTTAGGATGGGAGGAGAAGAAAATATACTTTTAATCTGGTCTAAGGAAGATTGACATTCCTGAGACCAACGAATCAGATTAGGTGACCCTTTCTTCAACAACGTTGACAGAGGTGCCATTATCGAAGATAGATTCGGAATAAATCTCCCATAGAATTGGATTAACCCCAAGAGACTCCGGACTTGTTTCTTCGTTTTAGGTACAGAGATGTTCAATATTTTCGAAGTATTGTGGTCTTCTGTCTTCAAGAGACCATGACCAACACGATGACCCAAGAAAGAAATTTCACCAAAACCAATATAAGCTTTAGAAGGTTTTGCTGTCAGATTATACTCACGTAGAGTAGACAGTAGGTCATATAAACCCAGATAGTGATCTTCCCAAGAATCACTGAAGAGACAGATATCATCTAAGTAAGCGATGACATCTGAACGATGAGAAAGAATTCGACGCATCATGCGAACGAAAGTAGCAGGGGCGTTCATAAGACCGAAAGGCATTACATTCCATTGAAATAAACCCCTAGGTGTAGAGAAAGCAGTCAGAGGTTTGGCATGATCTGCTAAAGGCACTTGCCAATAACCTTTTGACAAGTCAAGTTTAGTGAAGAATCTAGAATTAGAAAGTCTACTAAGTAGATCCTCTAGTAAAGGCATAGGTTCAGCATCGAACTTTGTGACTTGATTTAATTTGCGATAATCAACGCAAATTCGTATGTTCTTATCTTTCTTCCGAACAATAACCATGGAAGAAGAATATGGAGAAGTCGATGGTTCAATTATGTTTAATTGGATCATTTCATCCAATTCCTTTTCCACTTGTGACTGAAAGTGTATAGGGATAGGATACGGCCTAACCCTAATAGGATTACTGTCGGTAAGAATTATGTCATGTTCTATGACATTCGTGTGACCAGGGATGTCGGTTAGAACATCCTTAAATGTCTGTAACATCGACGAGACTTGACGATGTTCATCAACAGAAAGATTAGGAGAAATGGACACATCTTTCCAAGATTCCATAGAATGTAGTGGAACCACTGGAAGAGGGAGATCGACATCAGAAAAAACAGATTCCTCATCCTGTATGACAGACAGGGATGAGTAATGACCATGAGGTACCGAAGATTCGTCCGTTGCCTGAAAAATAGGCAGCAAATAGTCTGGACGCTCATGAAATTCCGTCAGCATGTTGATATGGAAAGTCTTATGCTTTCCATCTATATCGACCACATAGTCAACATCGGAAATTCGTGAGACTATTGCATATGGACCTTTCCATGCAATCAGAAGTCTATTTTCCCTACTGGGGAGTAGGACGAATGCTTTGTCACCTGGACAAAGTTGTCGTAGACATCTGTTCTTGTTAGCAAACTGCCTTGCTTTTTCTTTAGCAATTTCTGACGAAGCAGTCGCTAGTTTGCATGCCTCAATGATCTTTTGCCTCAGAGCAATGACATACTCATATGAAGATTGAGTGTCATCACTAATATCATCGGCAGTGATGAGATCGTGTAATAAAGACATAGGGCCGCGCGGACGCGCGCCAAAGACAAGTTCAAAGGGAGAAAATCCTGTGTGCTCATTTGGGACCTCTCTATAGGCAAAGAGAGCCGCAGGTAAAACCCTGTCCCAATCTTGAGGATGGTCTTCAGTTATCTTACCAAGTAAAGTCTTGAGCGTTCTATTCAGACGCTCAACTAACCCATTAGACATAGGATGATAGATGCTACTGAGAGATCTTTTAATGTGTAAGGTAGACATTACTTGAGACATAGTATCAGATATGAGTTGAGTGCCATGGTCTGACAGTATTTCTCTGGGGAACCCCAAGCGAGAAAATATCAGCCAAAGAGCATCTGCGATATCTGTAGTAGATATGCTCTTTAGAGGGATAGCCTCTGGCCAACGTGTGCACATATCGACACATGTAAGAATAAACTGATGTCCTCTGGCCGACTTTATCTTAAAAGGGCCAATAATATCTATGGCCATTTTCTGGAATGGCCGAATAGGGATGTCAGCAGCCTGGATAGGCGCAGCATGTCGTGGTCCTCTAGATTTGACCTCCTGACATACCTGACATGATCGGCAGTATATACGGATGTCCTTGTTAACAAAGGGCCAAAAGAAAGCCGCAAGGACTCTCGACTTTGTACGGGAAAATCCCATGTGTCCAGCACATTGCGAGTCATGAGCATGTTGCAATATTTGCACTCTCATACTCTTGGGAACAAGAATTTGCGAATGTGCTGACGTAGCCGAGTCTTCTACCATACGTACAAGTACGCCGTTTTTCATTTCTATCCAAGATTTTCTTTGTGTATCCTTATTTGGATCACCTTTCTTCGCAAGAATGAAGAATTTCTTTAGCGTAGGATCTTCTTCTTGTAATTTTATGAACGAGTCACGAGAAATAACCAAGGTACTATCTTGGCTATGAACTTCATTATCATTATTCAACGAAGTTTGCGGTGTTTGTAGAGCTTGTGCTCTTGTAACCACTGCATTGGTAGCTTGCATATTATCATCTTCCCAAGCAGCAATCTGCTGTGGGGTACATTCCCTAACTCCGTGGATACGACCAATAATAAGGTCCGCAATTGGATTAGGTAAGAGACAGGCATGCACATCTCCCGTAAAGAAAGAAGTGGCAATGTGAATTATAGCAGTAGGATATTTCTCTAGAGTGCCGCCAAATGTGACACATTTGATAACCCTTCCTGTCGCACAGGATGGATCTACAAGCGATTGTCTAACACCAATAGTGGTGCATCCGGAATCGAAAAGTAGTGAGACCGGAGTATTATTAACAAGACCCTTATGTAGGATTAGAGAACCTCTCCCGTCATGTGCAACCGAAGCAGGAAGAGCGGGGAGAGGGTGACCACAACTCAAAGTCGATATTGTAGTCGGTTCGAACAAAGTACTGCATTGGGGGCACTTGTTTGCTCTCCCAAAGTCAAATGAAGAACAAGTGACAGCGTCAGAGTTTTTATTATCAGAAACCTGATTACAGGCTCCCTGAGATTCTTGTTGAACCGAGTTAGCCTGCTGATATCTCTTTTTTTTGTATTGAGATCTACCGCGACTACTATTACCTCTGAAGTTATCACTGTTGTTATTGTCTCTGTAGTTATTATTGTCTCTATTATAACTGTTATCATGTTTCGAACTACAGTTTCCATGATTATTATCATGTCCACATTGATGTGAACATCTATTTGTTTGGTTTTGAGGTCTACGCGAGGAAAAACCTCTGTTACCATATCCTCTTCTGAAATGCCTAAAATTATTATGTTGGAAGTAACGAGGACTGTCAGCTCGTCTCCAATTCTTCGACGAAGAATCACCCTGAAATTGATTTCCATAGTTTTGACCGTAACTACGGTTACTTTTCTTATCAAAATTTTGTTGGAATCTATTACTAGTGTTTTGACTATAAGGTGCTGCCGAAGCAACTGGCAGACCTTCTTTTACTTTAGAGTTACCAATGGTTGCGTGAGGATGAGCAGTTATGTATTGGCTACAGAAATCTTCCATTTCTTTTATTGTTTTAGGTTTACGTTCATGAAGGAAAGCAAGGAAAGACTCATTAACAGAAGACATGACTTTGTCTCTAAGTATTAAGTCCATAAGTCCTTCATAAGTTTTTTCTGTCTTAGACAGCTCCACCCAACGTAAAAAAGTAAGACGTGTCTTTGAAATAAATTCAGAGAATTGCACACCAGTTTCTGGTAACATATTTTTAAATTGAAGACGATAGCCGTCTTCGTCAAGTTGGTATTTTTTTAACAATATAGCCCTGACAACCTCATAGTTGTTCTTGTCAGGCTCATCTACCATGCTTAACATACTCAAAGCATCACCTCTAAGTATTTTGGACAAATGATAAACCTGCAATGATTTATCTATGTTATGTACTTTACATGAAGTTTCAAATCTGTCCAAATAGAATGTTATATCGTCGATGGAAGCATTGAATGGTGGTAGGTTAAGTTTGAAAGTGCTTGCATTAGTCTTATCTGAGACCTTATTTGCATCATTAGCATTACCTATGTTCATCACCCTTAATTTCTCAACTTCCAAAGCTAAGAGTTTTTCTTCATGCTCCATTTTTGCTTTTCTCTCTTCAGACTCTCTTTGTAACTTCCTTTCTTCAACTTCAGCTTGCTTTTCTTTTTTATTTTCAGCCTCTAATCTTTTATTTTCAGCCTCTATTTCAAGTCTTTTATTTTCAGACTCAATTTCAAGTCTTTTATTTTCAGCCTCTTTTTCAAGTCTTTTATTTTCAGCCTCTATTTCAAGTCTTTTATTTTCAGCCTCAAGTCTTTTCTCTTCAGCTTTTGCTTCTGCTTCTCTTTTTTGTTTTTCCATTTCCATTTGGAATCTTTTTTCATCCACCTGCATTTGCAGTTTCTTTTGTTCAGCTTCCATTGCTTTATCATATTGAGCAGTTGCAAATTCTTCTAACTTATCACCAGTCTTCCCAAGCAATTTACCCTGCTCAATAAAGTGCTCAAATGTAGCCATGATGAGTAATAATATGAGTCCACAACCTGAAATAATTAATTATCTTATTTCAAATTTAATTATAACAAGTCTTAAATGAAGCACTTGTTTACTCACAACACTATATTATTATCCCAATCTCTGTGGGAAACAAGTCTTATATCAAAGAACTTGTGTATAGACCTTTTTGAAATATCATCAATCAACTCTTGATCATAGGTGCACTTCCCATTCAATAGTGCACAATACTATTCATCATTTATTAATCATCAGTGTAGTAGTAATGCATAAGCATAACCCACTATTAAATGTGAATTAACTACTATAAGTGTAACCAATGACTATGTAAACACAATCACAATGTAAACAATAACAATGTAAACATTACACTGTAAACAATACAATGTAAACAATACAATGTAAACAATACAAAGATTTAGCAACAATACGAATACATTCGTAGAAATCAACAAAAAATAAAGCGAAAATTAAAGAAATATCACAAAAAATGTGATGATATCTACGAGAAGATAACACAAATACAAGACACCACAGTGTATAAACAAAAATGTTGTATGAAACTAAACTATAGTAAAGAGGAGGCTAGCAAGTACAAACAAATCAAAACAGAACTAAAGAATGCAGAAAAATAACGAAAACAATACTAACACATGGCATCACAACTAACAAAAAATTAGCAACAGCAGTCGCTTTGCAAATTCCAGTATCGGAAATTTGCACACCCTATAGAAAACGCTCACGATAGACGACCTCTATCACGTGGTATGATCTAAGGGAGACTCCGCCCAACCGAAAACCCGCAGAAACATAAACATATAAATATAAATATACAAATAACACATAAACATATAACATGTAAACAAAAGAATGAGATGAAACACAGAAGACTCAGTAGAAGTATAAGGGCACAGTTCACAAACAAACAGGCCACTTAACTTATGGAACTCCAATCGTCAGTACAGCAAACAGGATGTAATCAGCATTCTGAGATCAAAGATCCAACGTTGATTGCCATCTGTACTTGCATCAAAACAGCTACGACGATGGTTGAGACTTGAGTTTTCAAACGGTACATGCAGTGTACAAGAAGTGTAGAACTCGTCAGCGATGGAACTTGGCCTTCTCCAAAGCAGAACAGCAACAAATCGATTCTCCCGTATGTAACAAAACTGGGAAATGTCACTTTCTTGACTTGGAACAGCAATTGTTGAAAATTCCAAAAAAAGTTCCTGGGCAACGCCGAGTAATTTCGTAACTCTGCACTTCTGTTGTTGTCTTGTAGATGTTGTCTGTAGACTGTTGTAGAGTGCTGAATGAAGCGGGTAAGGGACCCCGAGTATGCTGGTACCAGATCAAACCAGCTTATGGCCACCAAATGTAGCGTAGCAAATGTTGCGTAAGTATTATATGTGTTGATAAATGTTCTGTGGAGGATGTCGCATTTGCCACACAACGTTGAGGGTGTTGTAATTCATCTGCTCCTCTCAAGGTATGATAATCCTGGCCTTTGCGGAGTAGTGTGCCACCCTCAGACACCAGGGATGATGAGGCGTAGTAACTTGGTGTCTGTAGTCTGGTTTAAGTGTGATGTAGATGTGTATACAGACAGTGAGCATTACGAACAAGTCAATCCACACAATGACGTCACGTTAACTCACGATGTGAAAAGTCAATGATGCTTGCAACAGCTAGTGACGGTTTTGTATAATTTATTATAAACGCCACAATGACGAAGTGTGTAGACATAAACAAGCAGGTACATCATAGGTACGATCAAACAGTCATTATTACATATGTAGACAATTCAACTGGCACAGCAGACAGCATCAAAATAATGTGCATCATCTGCCTTTTAGGATATCGTAAAGCCGCTGTACATGTAGTCAGGTAGTAAACTTCCCCCTTTCCATAAGAGCTAGAAGATATCAACTAGGAGATTAAAGATGGTCTCCTCGATTTGACCTCAACAAGACAGGCATGTCTTTTGAGCGCCACATTATCGTCCTCTATGTTCCTTATACAGCAAAGGTATCAAACCTAGATCCATCAACAAAGTTCAGGAAGCAAATAGTCCGTAGGACAGGCATCAATCGATGCGTGACAATCTAAGTGGATCGTGAGCTGAGCAAACTAGTCATATCGTAGACTTTAGAATAAGGCAGGCTAAGCAAAAGTCAACATCACAAGATGGCGATAAAGTTACTCAGCCAAAAAAAAGGGATTTAATTACCTGTTCATAAGGAATTAAATGAATAATCACATATGCCTCCAGGCATTAGGAATAACACAGAGATATATCATCTCAAGATAGGAACAACAATCATGAGGACTCCTTCCTGAATAAACTAAGCGAAGACTAGCACATAGCTACGTCTCGCCTTCACAGCTTCTCAGCACAGACTGACCTGGGCGGAAATCGTTTTACCAACGCCACAAAAAGGGACATGCGCAGAAAACGCGAATCGAATACAACTCAGGCCAATTTACGAAACGAAGAATGTTCTACAATGTTCGACTTAAGACCTATTACCTTAAAAGGAAATGAATCTTGAAACATTGCGATTGCCAACTGTTTTCAAAGAACTGACGATCTGAGCGCTCCATATATGGTCGTGACTCAAAATCGTTCACACAGCTATCGGCAACCCTAGCTATCAAGATAAGACAACTTCTTAACGATAGCTATCAAGATTAGACGACTGTAGAAATAAAAGTGACTACAATTTCATGAGTTCCTTCCCATGCATTAAAAAATGAATATAGTCAAAATGCATGGTCAGAATAAGTTGCGACAAGTTTTTAGCAGCAACATTACCGCCACCTCCCGATAAAAAAAAAATGTGCAACATTTTTTTTTTTTTTTAAATATCCAAGAGTAAAACCAAAAAAAAACGGTTTAACAACGCACGAATTATGCGGGGATAAGTAATTGCACTGCCTAATATGAGGCTAAATTGACACATAAAGTGTCTGGTGAGAATATTTCTCAACAGATAAAAAATCTGATTTAAAAAATATATCGGGGAGGTGCCACCAACACACACTACGCTTGCATGAAAATACAATATAAATATGCAAGTTCATATCATTATAATCAAATAGCAGTGTCATAATCTAATACCGCTTAGAATGGATGTACACATCTGATATTGAATGTTAAATATTACATTATCTAAATGTTTAATATTACCATTACACAATGAAATTAAATATAAATGAAGATCGAGGACACATCTCCTGTCGTTCCAAAGAAACTGTACAATGTGGAACTCTCCATGTTTGACAATAGAAAGGTAGCTTCTCAGATCAACAATAACGTGCTGAGAAAAAACAAACAATATAATTCTATTTAATAGCCATTAAGTTTCATACTATACAATACATTATTATTAATAATTGTGGCCTTTGGAACTTTCGGCCCTTATATTAACTACTCAGTCTTCTTCTTATATTAAAGATGGGAACAGAAGAAGATGATAACAAAGCACAATAGTATGTGTTCACCTAAAGTGAGGACAGATGTGCTAATGTATTGTAGTAATATAGGTGTGTTATGGCTCTGTCGTATATCTAGAAATAGAACAGAAGTATTAGTTGGAATCATGTGGGCATCTAGACAGAATGTCAGCCATCACATTATCCGACCCACGGATAGCTCGTACCGTGAAGTGAAAAGGTTGAAGAGCAATAGCATATCGAGTGGATCTCGAACTCTTCAAGTTCTTAGTCTGAATAGCTGTAAGAGCTTTCTGATCAGTTTCTAGAATGAAATGTGCGCCCAGGAGGAATCTTTGTAGTTTGAGAATAGACCAAACCATAGCTAACAATTCACGGTCTAAAACCGAGTAGTTCCTCTCTGCCGCATTTAGTTTTCTAGAAATGTACATGACAGGATGCAGAGTTTCAGCATATTCCTGCATAAGTGCTGCTCCGATCCCAGTGGATGAAGCATCACTTCGAAGAACAAAAGTTCTATCAAGAGTAGGTAATCTTAGGATGGGAGGAGAAGAAAATATACTTTTAATCTGGTCTAAGGAAGATTGACATTCCTGAGACCAACGAATCAGATTAGGTGACCCTTTCTTCAACAACGTTGACAGAGGTGCCATTATCGAAGATAGATTCGGAATAAATCTCCCATAGAATTGGATTAACCCCAAGAGACTCCGGACTTGTTTCTTCGTTTTAGGTACAGAGATGTTCAATATTTTCGAAGTATTGTGGTCTTCTGTCTTCAAGAGACCATGACCAACACGATGACCCAAGAAAGAAATTTCACCAAAACCAATATAAGCTTTAGAAGGTTTTGCTGTCAGATTATACTCACGTAGAGTAGACAGTAGGTCATATAAACCCAGATAGTGATCTTCCCAAGAATCACTGAAGAGACAGATATCATCTAAGTAAGCGATGACATCTGAACGATGAGAAAGAATTCGACGCATCATGCGAACGAAAGTAGCAGGGGCGTTCATAAGACCGAAAGGCATTACATTCCATTGAAATAAACCCCTAGGTGTAGAGAAAGCAGTCAGAGGTTTGGCATGATCTGCTAAAGGCACTTGCCAATAACCTTTTGACAAGTCAAGTTTAGTGAAGAATCTAGAATTAGAAAGTCTACTAAGTAGATCCTCTAGTAAAGGCATAGGTTCAGCATCGAACTTTGTGACTTGATTTAATTTGCGATAATCAACGCAAATTCGTATGTTCTTATCTTTCTTCCGAACAATAACCATGGAAGAAGAATATGGAGAAGTCGATGGTTCAATTATGTTTAATTGGATCATTTCATCCAATTCCTTTTCCACTTGTGACTGAAAGTGTATAGGGATAGGATACGGCCTAACCCTAATAGGATTACTGTCGGTAAGAATTATGTCATGTTCTATGACATTCGTGTGACCAGGGATGTCGGTTAGAACATCCTTAAATGTCTGTAACATCGACGAGACTTGACGATGTTCATCAACAGAAAGATTAGGAGAAATGGACACATCTTTCCAAGATTCCATAGAATGTAGTGGAACCACTGGAAGAGGGAGATCGACATCAGAAAAAAACAGATTCCTCATCCTGTATGACAGACAGGGATGAGTAATGACCATGAGGTACCGAAGATTCGTCCGTTGCCTGAAAAATAGGCAGCAAATAGTCTGGACGCTCATGAAATTCCGTCAGCATGTTGATATGGAAAGTCTTATGCTTTCCATCTATATCGACCACATAGTCAACATCGGAAATTCGTGAGACTATTGCATATGGACCTTTCCATGCAATCAGAAGTCTATTTTCCCTACTGGGGAGTAGGACGAATGCTTTGTCACCTGGACAAAGTTGTCGTAGACATCTGTTCTTGTTAGCAAACTGCCTTGCTTTTTCTTTAGCAATTTCTGACGAAGCAGTCGCTAGTTTGCATGCCTCAATGATCTTTTGCCTCAGAGCAATGACATACTCATATGAAGATTGAGTGTCATCACTAATATCATCGGCAGTGATGAGATCGTGTAATAAAGACATAGGGCCGCGCGGACGCGCGCCAAAGACAAGTTCAAAGGGAGAAAATCCTGTGTGCTCATTTGGGACCTCTCTATAGGCAAAGAGAGCCGCAGGTAAAACCCTGTCCCAATCTTGAGGATGGTCTTCAGTTATCTTACCAAGTAAAGTCTTGAGCGTTCTATTCAGACGCTCAACTAACCCATTAGACATAGGATGATAGATGCTACTGAGAGATCTTTTAATGTGTAAGGTAGACATTACTGAGACATAGTATCAGATATGAGTTGAGTGCCATGGTCTGACAGTATTTCTCTGGGGAACCCCAAGCGAGAAAATATCAGCCAAAGAGCATCTGCGATATCTGTAGTAGATATGCTCTTTAGAGGGATAGCCTCTGGCCAACGTGTGCACATATCGACACATGTAAGAATAAACTGATGTCCTCTGGCCGACTTTATCTTAAAAGGGCCAATAATATCTATGGCCATTTTCTGGAATGGCCGAATAGGGATGTCAGCAGCCTGGATAGGCGCAGCATGTCGTGGTCCTCTAGATTTGACCTCCTGACATACCTGACATGATCGGCAGTATATACGGATGTCCTTGTTAACAAAGGGCCAAAAGAAAGCCGCAAGGACTCTCGACTTTGTACGGGAAAATCCCATGTGTCCAGCACATTGCGAGTCATGAGCATGTTGCAATATTTGCACTCTCATACTCTTGGGAACAAGAATTTGCGAATGTGCTGACGTAGCCGAGTCTTGTACCATACGTACAAGTACGCCGTTTTTCATTTCTATCCAAGATTTTCTTTGTGTATCCTTATTTGGATCACCTTTCTTCGCAAGAATGAAGAATTTCTTTAGCGTAGGATCTTCTTCTTGTAATTTTATGAACGAGTCACGAGAAATAACCAAGGTACTATCTTGGCTATGAACTTCATTATCATTATTCAACGAAGTTTGCGGTGTTTGTAGAGCTTGTGCTCTTGTAACCACTGCATTGGTAGCTTGCATATTATCATCTTCCCAAGCAGCAATCTGCTGTGGGGTACATTCCCTAACTCCGTGGATACGACCAATAATAAGGTCCGCAATTGGATTAGGTAAGAGACAGGCATGCACATCTCCCGTAAAGAAAGGAGTGGCAATGTGAATTATAGCAGTAGGATATTTCTCTAGAGTGCCGCCAAATGTGACACATTTGATAACCCTTCCTGTCGCACAGGATGGATCTACAAGCGATTGTCTAACACCAAAATAGTGGTGCATCCGGAATCGAAAAGTAGTGAGACCGGAGTATTATTAACAAGACCCTTATGTAGGATTAGAGAACCTCTCCCGTCATGTGCAACCGAAGCAGGAAGAGCGGGGAGAGGGTGACCACAACTCAAAGTCGATATTGTAGTCGGTTCGAACAAAGTACTGCATTGGGGGCACTTGTTTGCTCTCCCAAAAGTCAAAAGAAGAACAAGTGACAGCGTCAGAGTTTTTATTATCAGAAACCTGATTACAGGCTCCCTGAGATTCTTGTTGAACCGAGTTAGCCTGCTGATATCTCTTTTTTTTTTTGTATTGAGATCTACCGCGACTACTATTACCTCTGAAGTTATCACTGTTGTTATTGTCTCTGTAGTTATTATTGTCTCTATTATAACTGTTATCATGTTTCGAACTACAGTTTCCATGATTATTATCATGTCCACATTGATGTGAACATCTATTTGTTTGGTTTTGAGGTCTACGCGAGGAAAAACCTCTGTTACCATATCCTCTTCTGAAATGCCTAAAATTATTATGTTGGAAGTAACGAGGACTGTCAGCTCGTCTCCAATTCTTCGACGAAGAATCACCCTGAAATTGATTTCCATAGTTTTGACCGTAACTACGGTTACTTTTCTTATCAAAATTTTGTTGGAATCTATTACTAGTGTTTTGACTATAAGGTGCTGCCGAAGCAACTGGCAGACCTTCTTTTACTTTAGAGTTACCAATGGTTGCGTGAGGATGAGCAGTTATGTATTGGCTACAGAAATCTTCCATTTCTTTTATTGTTTTAGGTTTACGTTCATGAAGGAAAGCAAGGAAAGACTCATTAACAGAAGACATGACTTTGTCTCTAAGTATTAAGTCCATAAGTCCTTCATAAGTTTTTTCTGTCTTAGACAGCTCCACCCAACGTAAAAAAGTAAGACGTGTCTTTGATATGAATTCAGAGAATTGCACACCAGTTTCTGGTAACATATTTTTAAATTGAAGACGATAGCCGTCTTCGTCAAGTTGGTATTTTTTTTAACAATATAGCCCTGACAACCTCATAGTTGTTCTTGTCAGGCTCATCTACCATGCTTAACATACTCAAAGCATCACCTCTAAGTATTTTGGACAAATGATAAACCTGCAATGATTTATCTATGTTATGTACTTTACATGAAGTTTCAAATCTGTCCAAATAGAATGTTATATCGTCGATGGAAGCATTGAATGGTGGTAGGTTAAGTTTGAAAGTGCTTGCATTAGTCTTATCTGAGACCTTATTTGCATCATTAGCATTACCTATGTTCATCACCCTTAATTTCTCAACTTCCAAAGCTAAGAGTTTTTCTTCATGCTCCATTTTTGCTTTTCTCTCTTCAGACTCTCTTTGTAACTTCCTTTCTTCAACTTCAGCTTCAGCTTGTTTTTCTAATCTTTTATTTTCAGCCTCTTTTTCAAGTCTTTTATTTTCAGCCTCTTTTTCAAGTCTTTTATTTTCAGCCTCTATTTCAAGTCTTTTATTTTCAGCCTCAAGTCTTTTCTCTTCAGCTTTTGCTTCTGCTTCTCTTTTTTGTTTTTCCATTTCCATTTGGAATCTTTTTTCATCCACCTGCATTTGCAGTTTCTTTTGTTCAGCTTCCATTGCTTTATCATATTGAGCAGTTGCAAATTCTTCTAACTTATCACCAGTCTTCCCAAGCAATTTACCCTGCTCAATAAAGTGCTCAAATGTAGCCATGATGTGTAATAATATGAGTCCACAACCTGAAATAATTAATTATCTTATTTCAAATTTAATTATAACAAGTCTTAAATGAAGCACTTGTTTACTCACAACACTATATTATTATCCCAATCTCTGTGGGAAACAAGTCTTATATCAAAGAACTTGTGTATAGACCTTTTTGAAATATCATCAATCAACTCTTGATCATAGGTGCACTTCCCATTCAATAGTGCACAATACTATTCATCATCATTTATTAATCATCAGTGTAGTAGTAATGCATAAGCATAACCCACTATTAAATGTGAATTAACTACTATAAGTGTAACCAATGACTATGTAAACACAATCACAATGTAAACAATAACAATGTAAACATTACACTGTAAACAATACAATGTAAACAATACAATGTAAACAATACAAAGATTTAGCAACAATACGAATACATTCGTAGAAATCAACAAAAAATAAAGCGAAAATTAAAGAAATATCACAAAAAATGTGATGATATCTACGAGAAGATAACACAAATACAAGACACCACAGTGTATAAACAAAAATGTTGTATGAAACTAAACTATAGTAAAGAGGAGGCTAGCAAGTACAAACAAATCAAAACAGAACTAAAGAATGCAGAAAAATAACGAAAACAATACTAACACATGGCATCACAACTAACAAAAAATAGCAACAGCAGTCGCTTTGCAAATTCCAGTATCGGAAATTTGCACACCCTATAGAAAACGCTCACGATAGACGACCTCTATCACGTGGTATGATCTAAGGGAGACTCCGCCCAACCGAAAACCCGCAGAAACATAAACATATAAATATAAATATACAAATAACACATAAACATATAACATGTAAACAAAAGAATGAGATGAAACACAGAAGACTCAGTAGAAGTATAAGGGCACAGTTCACAAACAAACAGGCCACTTAACTTATGGAACTCCAATCGTCAGTACAGCAAACAGGATGTAATCAGCATTCTGAGATCAAAGATCCAACGTTGATTGCCATCTGTACTTGCATCAAAACAGCTACGACGATGGTTGAGACTTGAGTTTTCAAACGGTACATGCAGTGTACAAGAAGTGTAGAACTCGTCAGCGATGGAACTTGGCCTTCTCCAAAGCAGAACAGCAACAAATCGATTCTCCCGTATGTAACAAAACTGGGAAATGTCACTTTCTTGACTTGGAACAGCAATTGTTGAAAATTCCAAAAAAGTTCCTGGGCAACGCCGAGTAATTTCGTAACTCTGCACTTCTGTTGTTGTCTTGTAGATGTTGTCTGTAGACTGTTGTAGAGTGCTGAATGAAGCGGGTAAGGGACCCCGAGTATGCTGGTACCAGATCAAACCAGCTTATGGCCACCAAATGTAGCGTAGCAAATGTTGCGTAAGTATTATATGTGTTGATAAATGTTCTGTGGAGGATGTCGCATTTGCCACACAACGTTGAGGGTGTTGTAATTCATCTGCTCCTCTCAAGGTATGATAATCCTGGCCTTTGCGGAGTAGTGTGCCACCCTCAGACACCAGGGATGATGAGGCGTAGTAACTTGGTGTCTGTAGTCTGGTTTAAGTGTGATGTAGATGTGTATACAGACAGTGAGCATTACGAACAAGTCAATCCACACAATGACGTCACGTTAACTCACGATGTGAAAAGTCAATGATGCTTGCAACAGCTAGTGACGGTTTTGTATAATTTATTATAAACGCCACAATGACGAAGTGTGTAGACATAAACAAGCAGGTACATCATAGGTACGATCAAACAGTCATTATTACATATGTAGACAATTCAACTGGCACAGCAGACAGCATCAAAATAATGTGCATCATCTGCCTTTTAGGATATCGTAAAGCCGCTGTACATGTAGTCAGGTAGTAAACTTCCCCTTTCCATAAGAGCTAGAAGATATCAACTAGGAGATTAAAGATGGTCTCCTCGATTTGACCTCAACAAGACAGGCATGTCTTTTGAGCGCCACATTATCGTCCTCTATGTTCCTTATACAGCAAAGGTATCAAACCTAGATCCATCAACAAAGTTCAGGAAGCAAATAGTCCGTAGGACAGGCATCAATCGATGCGTGACAATCTAAGTGGATCGTGAGCTGAGCAAACTAGTCATATCGTAGACTTTAGAATAAGGCAGGCTAAGCAAAAGTCAACATCACAAGATGGCGATAAAGTTACTCAGCCAAAAAAAAGGGATTTAATTACCTGTTCATAAGGAATTAAATGAATAATCACATATGCCTCCAGGCATTAGGAATAACACAGAGATATATCATCTCAAGATAGGAACAACAATCATGAGGACTCCTTCCTGAATAAACTAAGCGAAGACTAGCACATAGCTACGTCTCGCCTTCACAGCTTCTCAGCACAGACTGACCTGGGCGGAAATCGTTTTACCAACGCCACAAAAAGGGACATGCGCAGAAAACGCGAATCGAATACAACTCAGGCCAATTTACGAAACGAAGAATGTTCTACAATGTTCGACTTAAGACCTATTACCTTAAAAGGAAATGAATCTTGAAACATTGCGATTGCCAACTGTTTTCAAAGAACTGACGATCTGAGCGCTCCATATATGGTCGTGACTCAAAATCGTTCACACAGCTATCGGCAACCCTAGCTATCAAGATAAGACAACTTCTTAACGATAGCTATCAAGATTAGACGACTGTAGAAATAAAAGTGACTACAATTTCATGAGTTCCTTCCCATGCATTAAAAAATGAATATAGTCAAAATGCATGGTCAGAATAAGTTGCGACAAGTTTTTAGCAGCAACATTACCGCCACCTCCCGATAAAAAAAAATGTGCAACATTTTTTTTTTTTAAATATCCAAGAGTAAAACCAAAAAAACGGTTTAACAACGCACGAATTATGCGGGGATAAGTAATTGCACTGCCTAATATGAGGCTAAATTGACACATAAAGTGTCTGGTGAGAATATTTCTCAACAGATAAAAAATCTGATTTAAAAAATATATCGGGGAGGAGCCACCAACACACACTACGCTTGCATGAAAATACAATATAAATATGCAAGTTCATATCATTATAATCAAATAGCAGTGTCATAATCTAATACCGCTTAGAATGGATGTACACATCTGATATTGAATGTTAAATATTACATTATCTAAATGTTTAATATTACCATTACACAATGAAATTAAATATAAATGAAGATCAAGGACACATCTCCTGTCGTTCCAAAGAAACTGTACAATGTGGAACTCTCCATGTTTGACAATAGAAAAGTAGCTTCTCAGATCAACAATAACGTGCTGAGAAAAAACAAACAATATAAGTCAGTAAAAGTACGTTTACCTTGGCCAAGAATAAATAGCAAGCACAAAAACACTGTTCTGGCGTAATAGAAACAATACTGGGGAACACATAGACTAAAACAGTCCTAGAAGACACAATCTTCTTCCCCATGATAACTTGAGATCACAAAACTTTGGACCGCTCGACATGGCGTCCCGCCAGACATCATAACCGAAGAACACACTCACTTATCTTCCTCCGCTGAGCGTGTAAGAAGAAATAATCCAGCCAAGACACACAAAGATAACATGATATAAGACCGAATCGTCTCAAACAGACAAACAGTAAACCTAGATTCGGACTTTCAATATTCCTGCAAAACCTTAAGCAAGAACAATCTGTTTCCAGCTATAATAGAAATAAAATGATATAAATCTAGATTCCTCCGCTTGTTCGATACACGGGAACAAAACAGGAACCGATCACCCAACGAATAAATACACATTTACTAATCTGAGTTATCCCCCTTCTTAAAAGTTGTAAGTTCATAAATAAATATCCTTTTATCAAACAGATAGTTACATTTTCATTTGTAATCGTATCATCTGTAATCTGTGCGACATATAAAAAATATGTACGCAACAAAGTCGTCAAGATTTTACAAGACGAACAGGTATGTTGAATAAGATGAAGAGAAGATAGACAGTAGCTAAGGTCAGAGCGGGAACAATGACTATTGACATAAATAAACAGCCCTGGTAGTCAGACCAGTTTTATACAGTAAAATACCTCAATCTAGTTCCACCAGACCTACGTGCCTCATCATGAGTTGCAAATAAAACCAGAGAACATAAATTCTTATACGAGCTAGTAAAGCTGCGTCAGACTATAAGTACAAGGAATTAATAGACAGAGAGGAGACTTATCTCAAAGGTTGCTAAATGAGCATTTGTTTTGTATATTGTGAAAGAAGACCTGCATCGATGGAAGGTTGGGCATGAGTAAATTTTTCGACGGATTTTGTTTTGTTGGATGACTACTGTAAATAAACACCATCTTGTTATTCACTGCTGGTTGAGTGCAGTGCTTTACGATAGATGTTCTCCATCCATCATCTGTATTATCGTGTGATGTACTATCATCTAGAGTTGTAATACCATAACATCAATCAACACCTAGCTGCCTACTGTTGGGTAGTGAGACGAGTCCACGCTATACAAACATCAACCACACCATCACGGACACACTTTGGCACCAGAGAAAAATATCGCATGTCAGAAACAATACCATAGTAAAATAACAAAAAATAGTATGTGGGCATGCATATGTGACTGAGGAAAGTGTTCCAGGTGACAGAAAAATGTCATATAACTGACATGTCACAGATGAGAACGACTGTCGCTTCATTAACAAAAGTCACACGTATGTCAACAAACGCTACACACCTGAGAGAAGGGATTATACACATGACATATTTCGGAGAGGACTGACTGGTGATACATCGAAATGTTATATTGTTGATATTTCAGAGACACGTGTTACATTACCGATATGTCAGAGACCAATGTTACATAATTAATAAGTCAGAAACACATTTTACATAAATGTTATGTTACAGAGAAATGTCGCATAATTGAACGTCAGAGATAGATGCCGCGTAGTGAATTTCAGCAACAATGGCCACTGTACTGCAGGGGTCGATTACCCAACTGTCCGGTTCTACTTTGGGAACTCTGAGCTCTCTACATCTTACTTAGTTGTTTACTTTCTAGCCTGGGGTGTAGAGGTTTGCCAGCACTATCGTATTTGTTGTGTTCTTCGTGATCTGGTTTCAATCTAGTCCTTGGTCCTTCAGAGATTGTCTAATGTTGTCCTCCCATCACACTCTGGGTCGTCCTGGAGGTTTGGATCCCTGCCTCATGGTTTCCCATATTTGTCGTGGGAGCCGATCTTCTTCCATCCTGCAGACATGGCCAAACCATCGTAATTGGGACTGTTCCACTTGGGTCTGCAGGAGCTTTGTATTTGAAGCCATGACCTATCGTCTGGCTGCGGACCATGTCTCTTCTTGTTACTTCAACCACCTTCCTCAGATACCTCATTTCTGAGGTTCGGATCTGGATTTTGTGGGTTGTAGTCGTTGTCCATGACTAGCATCCATATGTCAAGATTGGAACATCTTCGTCTTGTGTGTGTGTGTGTTTAAAGCGTGGGGTAGGGGTTGTTAAGTGGGGTGATGATGAACCTTACTGTGGTGAAGTGGGATGTTATAAATATGTATAGGGGACTTAGTGTACTGACTGAGATCAGCTGTGAAGGTATATATATCTAATAAGAGTAGTGTATGATATATAACCTTACTTGCTGCCACATATGTATACCTCAGTCAGAATTATTCTGGAATAGTGTGATGACTACGTTGTATGTCTAGGGTATGTGTATGATGAAGTGTAAGTCATAACAACAACAGACAGATAAACAATTTAATTTATTCCACCACACTTGACAACACTGTGACACTCACATACATATAACACTCTAAAGGATATCTTAAAGGAGTCACTGATAACTTTTCAAATAACAATATGTATTCATTGCTGTTATGAATGAATATGTGTCCTGATTCAAATACAAAGGGAACCAGGAATCACAATCAATTTTACTTACAAGTTATATGTACAGAATTTATCAATATGAATATTGTAATGACATATATTATTAAAAGTATCCTATGTGTGTCAGTTGTGTAGTAGTAATATGAGGTAATACTGGTTTTGTTTTGTTCAAGCTCTGTTGGTATTTGTCATCATGACTTCAATAGTTTGTCTTTAGGGGAACCATTATTGGAGATGTTCTCAGTTCCTGATATTAACACAATTTAATTCCCCTCTTAATGTTATTTTTACAAGGTCATTTTAAGCTGGGGGTACATAATTTTGAGCTCAGCTGGCCACATCAGCTTATCTGGCGTGATGGCGGCAGGAACAGACTCCTCTGCTCGACTCTCCCCTCGGCTCTGGAGACACCTCACTGATAGCTAAATGGACCAAGGAGTATGCTGTCCGACTCTGGATTCAGCAAAGCTCTGACCAGGTGCTGCTCAATACCATCAAGACCACGGTCCCTGAAAACAAGAAGGATGTACCTTCTACTTCATAACTAACTTATACTCTCTTTTTACACTGATCACAATACATCACAAACATTGAGTTCAGAGCGTTAGGCCAACTGTCAGCTTCATCTGAAATATTTTATACCAGTATTTACCTCCTTAATGGTTACCACGCCTCTGCACTTCCAGCATTATTTCTGTCTAATCAATAATCTAGGTGTCAGTGTACTGTTTGGCCATTCCATGCAGTTTTACTTTCCTCCGACACCTTCTGTTCAGGCTGGAGCATTATAGGCTTTATATCATGTTTGCTACTGAACTACACATATATACAGGCATAAATTAACAATTCACATTCAATTTTCATTAAAAGATACTGAATGTTTCAAGCTTACCACAATTCATGGAAACAAACACAGATACGTTGATTAGCAATGAATTCTGGCACAAAATACTGGCACAAATTCCCATCTGCTTATGTTCCAGGCTTTTATTTTAGCAAAAATATGAGCTGGCTTCAACGCACTGTTGCTTTATCAAGCTTATTTGACTAGTGGTCTCGAACTAACGCTCCTAAGTGAGTATATCAGCGAGTCTAGCCAATGGAGCCACGTTTCGACAAGGGTTTGAAAAAATTTTTAACTTCCTACGTCTCCCCTAACAACCAAAGATAGTATTTATAGCCCGACTAATCGTGTTTAGCCTTACATATCATTCCAGCCAATCAGTTCAAATGTAACTTGTGGCCCATTTCCCGTACAATGGTGGTGTAAAAAAAATCTACCACTGAGCGATTCTGATTTTGGGTGTTGTCTGACAGCACCATCATTTTATTTTGGCTATAACTTGTTAATTCCTAGACTATTTGCATAACGTTGTACATATTCTTTGTCAGCAAACCCTAAGGAACCCAAGTATATATATTTAATAGAGCTAAGTGGCTGCGTTCAAAATATGCAATTTCTTCTACCTCCTGTTTCGAAGATGTGCTGTCTGGGTACTGTAATGTTTTCAAACGTAAACCCATCTATTGTCATCTTTCCTTATAAGCGTTTATCAGGATTTAAAAACCTAACTCTGGGAAGGGTAGTGAATTTATCACTGTCCGTCCGAAAAAGTTAGTGCAGGTGGTCTTACACGCGTGATAGTAGTAATTGTGTATCGCGCGACGCGTGTTTTGTGTTGCACGTGTTCGGCTTTATGCCTCTCCCTTTTCTCTATCCTTTAGTCCATCTGTCTTTAGTTACGCCGTGTATAAAATGGAATGAATGAAATATTAAAATTAGGTCATTGTTCAGCTTGGTATCTCAATGTTTTTCCAAGAAATACAGCACACGTTTCATTGAAGAACGCGGGTAATAATACAGTAGGCTTTTACTATCAACGTGAAAGCGTTACAATTTGCCGACGAAGTAGAAAAGAAGGGGGATTTCGAGTACTGCCATTGTGACAGCACTGTTCTTTACCATTCTTCTTCCTTTATTTATTATATGTATTTATTAGGCTTTATATTTACTTGGTAATTTATATATGTGGATTAGAATATTCCACGACACTTACAAAGAACAAATCACGTTCCTATCTCACGCAGTCCACGAATATATCTTAAGAGCCAACTCGAGTTTTCACTAGGAACGGGAAAAAGTACTTTTGATCCCGAGTACATCGCGACTTTAAATGCTGGCGGGAGAGGTCTAGTCCGAATTTCTCTAGTTTAAAAGTCCCCCCCCCCCCCCCCCCCCCTTGCAGTCGCCTAAAGATCTACTAAATCATCTCACTGGAGTCTGCCGCTAGATCGGGATGGATGACTGGTTGTCGACCCCTGCTGGATGACATACACATTGGGTTATACACAGCAGTGACGTAAGACCTCTTGCAAGAATGGAACCATGCTGACGACCAGACACAAACTATTCAAAGAGCAAAGACATTAAATACACAGATGTATTACTGACTCTTCAGCTCCGGGAGGAGTACAGGCCTCAAATAAATAGCGGTCAAGTCATCCTGCCCTATGCTATTCGTACAAGGTCTTTCAATATCTGTGTTTATCTCCAATTTCCTTCTTCGTGTATTTTCAGTCTATCTCTCTCTCTCTCTCTCTCTTTCTCTCTCTTTCCCTGGAGATTCAATAACAAGGACTACCATTTAATGCTATGGACTGTCATTCTCAAAGCGTGCATTATCTACTCACGTTTTGTCCCGATAATACTTGTCTGGTTCTTGTCGTCAGTTCCACGTTGACGCTGTTGTCATTTCAGTACTTCTACTCACGTCTTGTCCCGCTAAGTCTGGTTCTTGTCGTCAGTTCCACATTGACGATCTTGTCATTTCAGTACTTCTACTCACGTCTTGTCCCGCTAACACTTGTCTGGTTCTTGTCGCCAGTTCCACGTTGACGCTGTTGTCACTTCAGTACTTCTACTCACGTCTTGTCCCGCTAAGTCTGGTTCTTGTCGTCAGTTCCACAGGGACGATCTTGTCATTTCAGTACTTCTACTCACGTCTTGTCCCGCTAAGTCTGGTTCTTGTCGTCAGTTCCACAGGGACGATCTTGTCATTTCAGTACTTCTACTCTGCGCATTCACTTAGTTATGAAGGTATTTATCTTCTTGGTTATCGTTTTACAAAAGTGTATTGTAATTACAGCTGAGTAATGATAATATGTGCACGTGTATTACTGAATTGCTGCATGGCTGTTTGCTGTATTTGAGAGGTGGGGGGAAGGGGGCTGGGGGAAGTTTACATATACTTTCTTGTGAAAATTGGAACTTTGACGCTATTTGGCGAAAGAACAGATAGGGCTTGGCGCAGTACCAAAGCATATAGCCCTTACAGGAACACAAGCATGTGCCCACTGAGTTAAAAATAGATCTTATTATAGCGATTGAAACCAGTCACACATACCCACTCATTTATTTACATTCTACTTCATCTTCATTGGCTGTTTGAAGCCTAAGGAAACAATATTATAGTAATGTTCACATTAGAGGTCAATACTGGGAGGAACTCTTTGATTGGTTCATCTCGGGAGACCAGTGAGGTAGAGACAGAAAGATGGGATAAAAGATGGAGAGAACTTAAATGGAGTAAATACGAGAAAGAAAGAGGGAAATAAAGGTAGTTTAGAGTGTGCCAGTTGAGGTCAAAGGGCAGATGTTGGATAGGATGCACAATGACCCCAAAAAAAAAAAAAAAAAACCCAGCTGATAGCATTGCGCGGTAGTTTTTGTTCTGGAATCCAGAGCGTAAGAGAAATGAAGGTGGACATAAAAACATATGAAGATCTGAATTTGTGATAGACTTGAAAGGAATAAGCAAGATATTGAAAGACAAACGAATGAAAATGGACAGGAAAATTGAGCCTGAATGTGTGCTCCATAGGGAGCTGAAGAGTATTAAATAAATGCAGAGAATAAGGATTGATGGGAGACTAAACTGAATGAGAGGAAGTGGGGAGGCAAAAGAGAGTGAAATAGAAGAATAAGAGGCGTGAGAAGTGTAAGAGATAAGAGGGAGGAGAAATGAGGAATATAGACGAGTATAAGAGAAATTGGAGAAAGGAGAAAAACAAGAAGAGAGAGAGAGAGAGAGAGAGAGAGAGAGAGAGAGAGAGAGAGAGAGAGAGAGAGAGAGAGAGAGAGAGAGAGAGAGAGAGAGAGAGAGAGAGAGAGAGAGAGAGAGAGAGAGAGAGAGAGAGAGAGAGAGAGAGAGAGAGAGAGAGAGAGAGAGAGAGAGAGAGAGAGAGAGAGAGAGAGAGAGAGAGAGAGAGAGAGAGAGAGAGAGAGAGAGAGAGAGAGAGAGAGAGAGAGAGAGAGAGAGAGAGAGAGAGAGAGAGAGAGAGAGAGAGGGAGAGAGAGAGAGAGAGAGAGAGAGAGAGAGAGAGAGAGAGAGAGAGAGAGAGAGAGAGAGAGAAAACGAAAGGAAGAACCTGCAAGTTGAACAACTTAAAACAAATGTCGGTAACCATTCAATCGTGATCACCTGATAGACCACAGGGAATGATCTGGGAGATCTTTATGCGTAACAGGCAGAAAATAAACAGTATTCGAGCAAAAGAAATTTAGATCTTGCCCTCTCTCGCGAGCAGTTAGGCACATTAACCCTAGGGTTAAAATAACTTTTTCCGCGTTCAAAATGAAAAAAATGACAAGCTAGCATACCAATATTCACTTTAATTGCGTAAGATAGCAATACGATCTTTTTTTTTTTTTTTTTTTTTTGAAGTGAAGGTACCATATAGTTAAATATGTTTCCGTTTCCCACCGCTCTGTTGACAGAACTGAATGAAGCAGGTGGCCAGGTACACATGAAAGTTACATGTGTGCAGAATTTATTTCAAATTCCAAATACCGTAGTGAATCGTGACTAACTAACCTGCCTAATAGGCACCCAAAAAAATATAGTGCTTCGTGGACAGGGGTCATTACCAAGATTAATGCATGTAACTATAGAATTTAGGACCGAGGAAGTAGCGAGGCTGTGCTGCCATTTGGATCGTGCTAGGTTCGAGTCCACGGTAAGTCTATCACTTCTATGGTTTTTCTGTCTAGTTTTCTACTTCTTTATTTCTTACCAGTGCCTGTAACATACCTTTTTGTGTAATGTTCACAGGCCTCCGCTTTCTCTCTATATTTACTTAATAAAAACGTGAATTAACGACAATTAAATGGCGCCCGAAGCCATTCTTGGACTCTTAGAGCGTTATGCCGAAAAACGCCGAATCAGCAGAACAAGCGCCGAATATAATGAACATGTATATAATTTTAATACCATCGTATTAGAGGAACGCCGAAAAACGGAATGCAGTAACACAGGGCCCTATTGTACCCTGAAACCTTTAAACAGATATGATTCTATTAAGGTAGACATTTAAAGCGCCCAGTGTTTCTAAAACAGATCATCGCAGCTCCTGGGATGCCTACCGCTGACTTAGACCAATTCTATTTTATGATATTTCAGACATGTTGAATGCGCGACAGTATTCACTGAGACAGACATATTGCTTATTTTTCAATGACGTGCAAGTATCGACACAATAAAGCCCCCATTTGCGTGTCCATCCCACCGTCATTTAAATAATTACAGGTCTTCGCCAGTTGGAAATTAAAAGCAGGTTTTGACTTTTCAAAAATGAGGCTTCAAGCCTTCAGTTATAAAAATGAAATTTTACATATTAAAATCAAATTAAAACTTAAGACAGCACGCATTCTTTATAACAATATGGCACATTCTTTTATATGGCGAAATTAGTTCATTTCAGTTGACAAAGCCTTTGAAAGTAAAGGAAAAAATAGCACAAGCATTTATGATAAGAATTAGAGTATCGAGAAGAAAAAATAGACACAAATGTAACAGAAAATTATATCGGAGAAAAACACAGGTGGAAAGGTAACAGCACAAATAAATCATAATTATAAATATGCAAGGAGTGCCTTGTTTGAAACCATCTGACAATACTAGCCGATAGGAAACTACACAAAGCGTTACAACACAAGGCAATCTGATCGTCAGAAGGGTTTTCACCGAAAAGTGACAGTGATGGCTTAGAAACTTCCAGAAGACATTTACGCTGCAAATGTGAATATGTTCCTCAGTCAGTGAAGAACAAAATGGACTGTCTCAAAGATTAATAACAGAATATTTATTCGGACTTGTTAGGGCTAACAAATTATGCATTTTGGCTGCGACAGCTTTGACTACACTGTTGTGTTACGGACTTTGGTCAAAGAAAGCGCCCTTTTGGGGCTCGACATTTGGTGCTTCCTTTTGTTTATGTCGTGCATTTAACTCCGTGTCTTATCATTACTTCCCTGTTTAATCTCAGTGGCGCATAGAGTCATGACTGCTGCTGGTATGTCTGCAAGACGCCTACACCTGTAGCATTCTTGTGTGCCCTTGCAGTGGGGGCACATGTGACAGTTTGTTTAACATGATGAGTTTGCCAGCTTATGCACAAATTCATATCAGTCGCCTCTTACGACATGACTGAGATAACAGTAGTCCACTTCTTTCTTTGTCTACTCAGAGACCCCCATGAGCTACCTAGGGCAGCCCCGTGTCTACTCGAAGACCCCCATGAGCTACCTAGAGCAGTCCCGTGTCTACTCGGAGACCCCCATGAGCTACCTAGAGCAGTCCCGTGTCTACTCGGAGACCCCCATTAGCTACCTAGAGCAGTCCCGTGTCTACTCGGAGACCCCCATGAGCTACCTAGAGCAGTCCCGTGTCTACTCAATATAAATTTAATAAAAGGAATTAGGCAACTTCAGATTTCATACAATTTCCCCGACACTGTTCTTACAATGTCCCCGATAATATTCTTACACTGTCCCTGTTACTGTTCTTACAATGTCCCCGATAATATTCTTACACTGTCCGTGTTACTGTTCTTACAATGTCCCCGATAATATTCTTACAGTGTCCGTGTTACTGTTCTTACAATGTCCCCGATAATATTCTTACAATGTCCCTGTTACTGTTCTTACAATGTCCCCGATAACATCCTTACACTGTCCCTGTTACTGTTCTTACAATGTCCCCGATAATATTCTTACAGTGTCCATGTTACTGTTCTTACAATGTCCCCGATAATATTCTTACAGTGTCCGTGCTACCGTTCTTACAATGTCCCTGATAATAATCTTACAGTGTCCGTGTTACTGTTCTTACAATGTCCCCGATAATATTCTTACACTGTCCGTGTTACTGTTCTTACAGTGTCCCCGATAATATTCTTACAATGTCCCTGTTACTGTTCTTACAATGTCCCCGATAATATTCTTACAGTGTCCGTGTTACTGTTCTTACAATGTCCCCGATAATATTCTTATAGTGTCCGTGTTACTGTTCTTACAATGACCCCGATAAGATTCTTACAGTGTCCGTGTTACTGTTCTTACAATGTCCCCGATAATATTCTTACACTGTACCTGTTACTGTTCTTACAATGTCCCCGATAATATTCTTACACTGTCCCTGTTACTGTTCTTACAATGTCCCCGATAATATTCTTACTCTGTCCGTGTTACTGTTCTTACAATGTCCCCGATAATATTCTTACACTGTACCTGTTACTGTTCTTACAATGTCCCTGATAATATTCTTACACTGTCCCTGTTACTGTTCTTACAATGTCCCCGATAATATTCTTACACTGTCCGTGTTACTGTTCTTACAATGTCCCCGATAATATTCTTACACTGTCCCTGTTACTGTTCTTACAATGTCCCCGATAATATTCTTACACTGTCCGTGTTACTGTTCTTACAATGTCCCCGATAATATTCTTACTCTGTCCGTGTTACTGTTCTTACAATGTCCCCGATAATATTCTTACACTGTACCTGTTACTGTTCTTACAATGTCCCCGATAATTTTCTTACACTGTCCCTGTTACTGTTCTTACAATGTCCCCGATAATATTCTTACACTGTCCGTGTTACTGTTCTTACAATGTCCCCGATAATATTCTTTCAATGTCCTTGTTACTGTTCTTACAATGTCCCCGATAATATTCTTACACTGTCCGTGTTACTGTTCTTACAATGTCCCCGATAATATTCTTAAACTGTCCGTGTTACTGTTCTTACAATGTCCCCGATAATATTCTTTCAATGTCCCTGTTACTGTTCTTACAATGTCCCCGATAATATTCTTACACTGTCCGTGTTACTGTTCTTACAATGTCCCCGATAATATTCTTACAGTGTCCGTGTTACTGTTCTTACAATGTCCCCGATAATATTCTTACAATGTCCGTGTTACTGTTCTTACAATGTCCCCGATAATATTCTTACACTGTCCGTGTTACTGTTCTTACAATGTCCCCGATAATATTCTTTCAATGTCCCTGTTACTGTTCTTACAATGTCCCCGATAATATTCTTACACTGTCCGTGTTACTGTTCTTACAATGTCCCCGATAATATTCTTACACTGTCCCTGTTACTGTTCTTACAATGTTCCCGATAATATTCTTACACTGTCCGTGTTACTGTTCTTACAATGTCCCCGATAATATTCTTACACTGTCCGTGTTACTGTTCTTACAATGTCCCCGATAATATTCTTACACTGTCCGTGTAACTGTTCTTACAATGTCCCCGATAATATTCTTACAGTGTCCGTGCTACTGTTCTTACAATGTCCCGATAATATGCTTACAATGTCCCTGTTACTGTTCTTACAATGTCCCCGATAATATTCTTACACTGTCCGTGTTACTGTTCTTACAATATCCCCGATAATATTCTTACACTGTCCCTGTTGCTGTTCTTACAATGTCCTCGATAATATTCTTACACTGTCCCTGTTACTGTTCTTATAATGTCCCGGATACTATTCTTACACTGTCCCTGTTACTGCTCTTACAATATCCCCGATAATATTCTTACACTGTCCCTGTTACTGTTCTTACAATGACCCCGATAATATTCTTACACTGTCCCTGTTACTGTTCTTACAATGTCCCCGATAATATTCTTACACTGTCCCTGTTGCTGTTCTTACAATGTCCTCGATAATATTCTTACACTGTCCGTGTTACTGTTCTTACAATGTCCCCGATAATATTCTTACAGTGTCCGTGTTACTGTTCTTACAATGTCCCCGATAATATTCTTACAATGTCCCTGTTACTGTTCTTACAATGTCCCCGATGATATTCTTACACTGTCCCTGTTACTGTTCTTACAATGTCCCCGATAATATTCTTAAAGTGTCCATGTTACTGTTCTTACAATGTCCCCGATAATATTCTTACAGTGTCCGTGTTACCGTTCTTACAATGTCCCCGATAATAATCTTACAGTGTCCGTGTTACTAATCTTACAATGTCGCCGATAATATTCTTACACTGTCCGTGTTACTGTTCTTACAGTGTCCCCGATAATATTCTTACAATGTCCCTGTTACTGTTCTTACAATGTCCCCGATAATATTCTTACAGTGTCCGTGTTACTGTTCTTACAATGTCCCCGATAATATTCTTACACTGTCCGTGTTACTGTTCTTACAATGTCCCCGATAATATTCTTACTCTGTCCGTGTTACTGTTCTTACAATGTCCCCGATAATATTCTTACACTGTCGCTGTTACTGTTCTTACAATGTCCCCGATAATATTCTTACACTGTCCGTGTTACTGTTCTTACAATGTCCCCGATAATATTCTTACAGTGTCCCTGTTACTGTTCTTACAATGTCCCCGATAATATTCTTACAGTGTCCGTGTTACTGTTCTTACAATGTCCCCGATAATATTCTTACACTGTCCCTGTCACTGTTCTTACAATGTCCCCGATAATATTCTTACAGTGTCCTTGATACTGTTCTTACAATGTCCCCGATAATATTCTTACACTGTCCGTGATACTGTTCTTACAATGTCCCCGATAATATTCTTACACTGTCCCTGTTACTGTTCTTACAATGTCCCCGATAATATTCTTACACTGTCCCTGTTACTGTTTTTACAGTGTCCCCGATAATATTCTTACACTGTCCGTGTTACTGTTCTTACAATGTCCCCGATAATATTCTTACACTGTCCCTGTTACTGTTCTTACAATGTCCCCGATAATATTTTTACACTGTCCCTGTTACTGTTCTTATAATGTCCTCGATAATATTCTTACACTGTCCCTGTTACTGCTCTTACAATGTCCCCGATAATATTCTTACACTGTCCCTGTTACTGTTCTTACAATTACCCCGATAATATTCTTACACTGCCCCTGTTACTGTTCTTATAATGTCCCCGATAATATTCTTACACTGTCCCTGTTACTGCTCTTACAATGTCCCCGATAATATTCTTACACTGTCCCTGTTACTGTTCTTACAATGACCCCGATAATATTCTTACACTGTCCCTGTTACTGTTCTTACAATGTCCCCGATAATATTCTTACACTGCCCCTATTGCTGTTCTTACAATGTCCCCGATAATATTCTTACACTGTCCCTGTTACTGTTCTTACAATGACCCCGATAATATTCTTACACTGTCCCTATTACTGTTCTAACAATGTCCCCGATAATATTCTTACACTGTTGCTATTACTGTTTTTACAATGTCCTCGATAATATTCTTACAATGTCCCTGTTACTGCTCTTACAATGTCCCCGATAATATTCTTACACTGTCCCTGTTACTGTTCTTACAATGTCACTGATGATGTTCTTACAATGTCCCTGTTACTGTTTTAACAATTTCCCCGATAATATTCTTACACTGTCCCTTTTACTGTTCTTACAATATCCCCGATAATATTCTTACAGTGTCCCCGATAATATTCTTACAATGTCCCTGTTACTGCTTTTACAGTGTCCCCGATAGTATTCTTACAATGTCCCCGATAATATTCTTACAATGTCCCCGATAATATTCTTACACAGTACCTGTTACTGTTCTTACAATGTCCCAGATAATATTCTTACAATGTACCTGTTACTGCTCTTACAATGTCCCAGATAATATTCTTACAATATCCCTGTTACTGCTCTTACAATGTCCCTGTTACTGCTCTTACTATGTCCCCGATAACATTCTTACAATTTCCCAGATATTATTCTTACAATGTCCCTGTTACTGCTCTTACAATTTCCCCGATAATATTCTTACAATATACCTGTTACTGCTCTTACAATGTCCCTGTTACTACTCTTACAATGTCCCTGTTACTGCTCTTAAAATGTCCCTGTTACTGTTCTTACAACGTCCCTGTTACTGTTCTTACAATGCCCCTATTACTGCTCTTACAATGTCCCTGTTACTGTTTTTACAATGTCCCTGTTACTGCTCTTACGGGTTGGTTTGGATTTTAGGACCATCTTCATTGTACACGGGCAACTCCATCAGTGCTCCGATTTCCTTCCTTAGATCACACAAGAAGAATCTAAGCACAGTGCACGAACTCCGTAACACCGACAAGGATCCCAATGTGTGTATACAGAAATCCCACATTCTTTAAATATTTTTGTGGAGGGTAGGTTCTCCTAATTTTATAAATGTTGCCAGGGCAGCGACCGTTTGGCCTGCTCTTTACGATTTCCAACTGCCGAGGGATTTTTAACGTGCGCTACTTGCACTCGGGACCTCCTATTCTTTTCGCCCATATCCGGGAAGGGTAGGCATCCAATCACTACTTAGGAGACCGGGGGGGGGGGGAGTTGGGAGTATGAAATCATTAGGATCACCGGTTCTAAAAAAAAAATTTCCATCAGATATATTGTTCTTTCGATGCTCATGAAACTACTTCTACAATGTCCTTGTTCTCTTTATTTCTCATTATGTTATTCAAGCCTTTTTAGCTGAAGTTCTAAGAATTCTAATTTAGCTAGTCGAGATGATAACGATTATGATGATAATAATAATAATTATTATTATTATTATATTTGTCCCCATATATAAAATTATCTAAATCAGCGTTTCTCAAAATGTTGGTCTCAGTCCCTTTACACTCTTACAAATTATTGAGGATCCAAAAGAGCTTTTGATGTTGTGGGTATAATATAGCGATATTTACCGTATTAGAAAATGTTTTAAATATTTATTTATTATTTCATTTAAAAAAAAACACTAATAAATCCATTACATGTTAACATAAATAACCGTCACATAAATACTGAGTGGATCACTTTTCCTCTCCGGCAGTATTTAGTTACATTTTTTGTGCACTAAATCACTCGCAATTTCCGTGTTCGGTCCATTTTTTTCTCTGCTATCAAGCAGAGCTATTTTCTTATCACTTTTACACTCCCTTCGGTGATAATTGATCATGTTTGCTTTGCGTGAATCGGCTTTGCTAAGATTAACACGCAGGTAAAACCAAGATGGACCCGGTCAATATTCGTATAGTGAACGCGTCTCATGTTTATCTAGGAGTGCCCCGCGATAAATTATCGACCTGTCGGCATGCACTAGGCGGAAACATAATCATTTCCTGTGCACCTTGTTACAAAGACATTACTTTAGATGAAAGTAATATTTTTTTTGGTTAAAATTGCCGAGAGAGTGATCGAATGTTTTCATTTCATATTTGGAAGAAATGACCTTTGTACTAATGCACAAAAATTTCCTAGTGGAAATGTTTTGAATTACCCCATACTAAACACGCATGTTTGAAATTATTGGCCGGCACTTGAGATGTAAAGATAGCTATATTTCTGATTGGGGCCTGGTCTAATAGTAAGCAACACGTGATAGGAACGAGAGAGGCAATATAACCTGACACTTTAGTCGGTTGAAAGCACTGTGAAAATTCATTCGCGCCAAGAAGACAACCAGACCTTGCCAGATTTAAGAATAGAAGCAGAATCTGAAACACGGAGTCAAAGTGGGAACCTATTGCTAAAGAAACAACACCTCAGACCAAGTGTAAGAGGCCTCTACAAGTGTCTTTATTTCTCTGAGCCAGCAGTCTGTGAGCATACAGATTGGCGTAAGTTGTACATTTTGAATTCCATATTTTTTCATTATTAACATGTGAACTAATACGTATATACTGACATGTGAATATTAATATGTGAAAATTGCTTGTGGATGTCCAAGTCATTTGAGGCTGGCAACCTCAGCATATAGAATGATGATTTCATGAAACGCCACTGCCAGTGCTGGTGGCTGCTTTATTGCGAGTTTCTTATAAAAAACCAAAAGCAGAGATAGTCCCAAGTTCCATATGGAGCAGGAAGGGAATTATGAAAGAAATGATGTGCATACTTGTTATATTATTAACCTTTTTAACAAGTGTAAATGTAAAACATATTCACTCTAAATGTAATGAACGTTTCAACTTTTTCAACCAGTGTAAATGTAAAACATTAACTCTAACAGTAATGAAAGTTTACAACCTTTTCAACCGATGTAAATGTAAACACATTCAACCTTTATTGCTAACATTGTCAACTAGAGTTAAACATAAAACTAATTCATCTTAAATGCAAAGATAGTGTTTCGCCCACTGGGATTACGATTAATTCTCAGAGAAGGTAAAAGTTCTGAGATAGATGGGATGGTGAAATGAAAAGAGGGGGGCACATAAGTATGTGTCGGGAAACTCAATACTCAGAGGGTATTTGTTTCCCTTCTTTTGTGACACTAGTTGGTGGTACCAGTTGAGCGTACTATTTCTGGAACAAGTGAGGGTATAAGTGGCCTGAAGTACGACGTTAGACACCATCATCAGACGGGTCTTAGAGACGCGGGGCCAGCTTTGTAGTTACTCCCTGATTCTACTTGCAACGTGCTGCTACTCTTAAATCATGACCAGGGACGCGAGCGATCCAGTCATCTATTTATAAAGACCCAATCATCAGCGGGAGCAGAAACAACTTTTGGCAGTTACGTAAAACTTAAAAGCTGCCAAGTGAACTGTCCATTTTCTAAAACCATAACAGCACACTGTGATGAATACTTTTTCCTAAACAATTATGCATTTTTTATAACTGTTAGACGTAATTGATTATTACATTTTTTACTTGTATAAACACAAATCTAAAGTTGATTTAATCATTTTGTATGTACTACATCCGTATGTCTCAGACAATTTCTTAAATACACGTAAACAGGGCTAATTAATAATAAGAGGAAATTCGCTGAATTAACTCATCTGGGGGCTTGAACGAGCTAACGAATTATAAGATAACCCTATCCTTCACAACAGTTGATGGCAGATATTAGAGTTAATGTGCTCAGCCAATGCATCATTGTTCTCGCTTTTCTAAATATATCTTGTGAACAGAACCTTGAGGTAGAAGCATCATTATCCTTAAATCTACAACACTGTCAAGAGTAATCTTGTGCGAAGGTAGACACCTTTAAAAACCCACATCAGTTACTTTTGAATTTTGACCACTGTTGCAGAGCTCAGGGGAGGCAACCCGTGACTTACTTACATAGTCGTTCCCCTTCTACCGTGAGATGTAGAGGTTTGGAAGAGAGCGCCAGACTATCCTATCGGCTGTCTTCCTCCTGTCCTGGTTCCATTCTAGTCCTCGGTCCTTCAAAGATTGTCTAATGTTGTCCTCCCAGCGGACTCTGGGTCGTCCTGGGGGTCTGGATCCCTGGCTCTTTGTTTCCCATACTTTTCGTGGTAGCCGATCTTCTCCCATTGGCAACCCGTGACAATAACTTTTATGTTTGTGAAAAATAACTATATTTTCCAAAACAAACAAAATTTAGTTCGAACAGTGGCATTGTTTTACATTTTTGCTTAATAGAAGATAGCTGGATTCTCAAATCTGTTTGTGTACACTCGTGAAAAAATAAGATTGAATAACGTCATAAATTGTTATGAAAATTGTTGTGATCTCCCGGACCCCCTGAAGGAGTCTCGGGGTCACCAGGGGTCCCAGTACCACACTTTGAGAACCACTGGTCAAAAGTGTCCTGTCCTTAACAAATTTCCACCAATTTTTCTTTGACAGAAAAACTGCACATTGTGGCGTGCAAAGACAATGTCATGCTGATTTAAATACCGCATATGCAATACCATAATTCCCGCCATAAGGTACTTTGGTCGGTCGGTCTGTAACTCTTTGCACATCGTCATTTGCGCACTTTTTTCTATTTTCGAGAGAGTGCATTAACTTTCGCGCACAGCTAAGGGGGTGCAACTGTGGTTGAAAGTTAGACAATAATTGTATTGTTTCCCCTTATATGTACTCTCGCGAAAATAGCAAAGTGTGACAGTGTGCATTAAATCAACAGACAATCAAGATACTCTTCTGTTCAGTTTCATTCGGGAAACGGATTTAACTCATCATTTTTCTTAAAAATAATCTTAAAATGTAAGTTTTTAAATTGTTTCTTCACGACAAAATTTTAATTTAAAGTATTGCAGACTTATTATTATGGATCAAAATGATAAGTTGGGTAAAAAGGAAGAGACGATCGCGTCATTCACAGCGAGCAAGCGAGACTATAGAAGAAGCAGCAATGTAATTGTTAATATTTGTTAGGGTTCAGGGATACCACTGTTAGTTACTGTTTTATTTATCCTTCCACCTGTAGGATATTCTTTCAAGTACACCCTACTGTTGAAGTAACACACCTCTGTAGAGGTAACAGATCCTTAAATACATCCGCCACACAGGCTGATTCTATCTATATGTATGCTGTTGTCCTGTCCCTGTGTCTGAAATGTTGACATGGGTGTATGTAGATTCAGTTACACCCCACAGTACGTACGTAAGAGTACATGCAGGAGTCAAAAAGGGTTGCAAACGACTGGAACAGTTTGATACTGTTTATTCCGTTACAACACAGACACGAGGACATCAATGACACACATTCGACAGCAAAACACGAATCATAAATCTCCACACTGCAGTTAATATATATAATATGGCCTGTACACCTCCTGGCCCTATAATAGCTTAACAGCTTCATACATCTCCACACTGCAGTTAATATATAATATGGCCTGTCCTAATCCTGGACTAATAATAGCTTAACAGCTTCACAAATCTCCACACTGCAGTTAATATATAATATGGCCTGTCCTAATCCTGGACTTATAATAGCTTAACAGCTTCATACATCTCCACACTGCAGTTAATATATATAATATGGCCTGTCCCAATCCTGGACTTATAATAGCTTAACAGCTTCATACATTCTACACTGCAGTTAATATATAATATGGCCTGTCCTAATCCTGGACTTATAATAGCTTCATAACACTCTACACTGCAGTTAATATATAATATGGCTTTCCTAATCCTCGACTTATAATAGCTTAACAGCTTCATACATCTCCACACTGCAGTTAATATATAATATGGCCTGTCCTAATCTCTACACTTATCCAAAAAAACACAGCGAAAACCATCGCTAGACATATTCCTAGTGCTCTGCGCAGACACACACTTATAGCTGACTCCCTCAGTCAACTCCCAGGACACAATGCTCTCTCCTACACACCCAGGGCACACACTATGAACTCCCTGTCACGAGACTCGACTGTTAGAAACCCCACTCAGTCAAAAACACATGTGGGCTACCCACGAGCTTAATCACAGCTCACTACAACTCAGGGATAAATTCCTCCCAGGCGTGACTCAACGCTGTGAGAAGCGATCATCGCTTTGTTCTAGATCATACGAGAAGATATTATTCCTACCCCCCTTTAAACAAGCGTCAGCTTAATCGGGCATCAAGTGCCACAACCCATAATTTAACTTGTCCACACATCATCGACTCTACATACCATTGATATCATCGACTCTACATACCATTGATATCATCGACTCTACATACCATTGATGTCATCGACTCTACATACCATTGATTTACTTCTGAGGGAAAATGGTAAGGAATGAAGTGACCACAGAGAATTATTGCCGTCATCAGGACATGCAGCAGATAAATTACAACATAAATATTTCCTGTCATATTTTGGCGTGTTACTTGCTCGTTATTATAATACATTCGATGCTCTTGTACGTCACGTGGTCAAATTGATGGAGCAGAAACACGCTGACAAGACGGAGAAGGGTTCAGAATTTGTTTTGCCTGTGTAGCAAATAGTTTCCTTGCCAGGTCTTCACTGTTGAGAAATTTCATAATGAGGTGGCTAAGGGAAAATGGTCTACCTGCAATGTAGTGGAGCGAAATAACTCATGTCATATAACAAATCTGATATAAAATTTAGCTTTTTTTCGTTATAAATGTGTCTGCTTATCTGCCTAGATTCATACTACTTCATTTAGCGAGTGAATGAATGGATGAATTAATCAGTTAATCAACCATCAATCACTGGATTAAAATACATACTTACTGAAATATCTATCTATCTATCTATCTATCTATCTATCTATCTATCTATCTATCTATCTATCTATCTATCTATCTATCTATCTATCTATCTATCTATCTATCTATCTATCTATCTATCTATCTATCTATCTATCTATCTATCTATCTATCTATCTATCTGTCTATCTGTCTATCTATCTATCTGTCTGTCTGTCTGTCGTCCGCCCGTCTGCCTGTCTGTCTGCCTACCTGTCTGTCTGCCAGTCAACTCATTCATCTATCTAAACCTGATTGCTTACTTATTTGTCTGTCTATTCATCCATTCATCGTCTGTCGTTGATTTATCCATCCTGTAACAGAATGGGGCGGCCCCTATCGATCTTTGTTTCACTCTGGCAGTATCGGTACATTTGAGGTACTGATTTTATTGGGTGCTTTTATTTGTCACACTTTCTTTCTTTCTTTGTCTGCTATGTGTAGCAGATATTATGAATTTTCCTTCTTACACCCTTCTCATGGATAAGTAGACATGTCTGGTTGTTATCCATTTCTCCCTACGTTGCAAGGAGCGACAGCGACCTAAACATGTTGGCTTTCGTGTGCGCAGCGATATCAGTATACAGATAAACATACAAATCGCCTCAGCGCGATGCTAAATCACTAATAAGACGCGGGTAAGTGCATCACCAAAGCTTGGAATACGGGGAGATAACTGATGGACAGACACAGATAAAAGATTACTTTCTGATAAAAGTAAGGATTGTTACATTGGGAGCATGTTGTTATAAGAGTTTACCGACATGTTCGTAAGTATGTACCCAATGGCAAGCGGATGTGTACAGCCCATTTTCAGAACAGTAATGTTTGAAATTTTGCATTAGCTGAGACATGCAACATATTCAAATCAGACTGACTGATCATATGAGGCGCGCATAAAAAATGCGTGGGAAGGCAGTGAATATAATCTGACCATTTTCTCATGCTATTTCACTTGAGAAATCGCTCGCCAAGATACCAGACCTTGCTACAGTGAAGAATTAGAATTCAGAATTCCTTCTTAACATACCGGACACCTTTTATTGCAGTATTTATCAGGGCTTACAATATAGCCCAGGAAATCTCTAAGATTTTAAATAAGGAAACCGGGACTTAGGAAACTGAAGGACCACACACGAAGTCAGAGTGGGAACTTATTAAATTAACGACACCCCAGACGCGTGTAAGAGGCCGATTCAAGTCTCTTTTATTCATCTGAGCAAAAAGTATGTGAGCCAGGATCGGCGTAAGTTGTGATTTACATTTCATATTTTATTACTAACATCAGAACTAACATATATATGTAAATATTACCATGCGAAGTTTAATATGTGAAACTCGCTTGTATATGTCAGAGTCATTTGAGGCTGGCAACCTCCGCGTATAGAATAATGATTCATGAACCACCACTGCACGGGCTGGTGATTGCTTTATTGCTAGTTTCTAAAGAGAACTAAAAGCATAAAGTAGTTCCAGGTTCCATATGGAGCAGGAAGGTAAAGATGAAAGAAATGATGTACATTCTAAGTGTAATCCTTACATTTTCAAAGCAGTGTGAATGTCCCAATAAACATAGTCACTTTAAAAGTAATGTACGTTTTCAAGCCTTAAACCAGTGTACATGTCTATGTGAAAATATTCATTTTAAAATTAATGGAATTTTCAAACTTTTCAATCAGTGTAAACATAAATGAAAACATATTAAATTTATATTGTGAACACTGTTCAATCAGTGGATATGTATATGTAAACAGACTCTATCTATATTATTAACCTTTTCATTTAAATGTAATGTAAACTAAAGCTATTCTATTTAAATGTAAAGGAAGTTTTATCCCGAGGGATTACATTTAATTCTCATCGAGGGTAAAAATAGGAACTCATAACTATGGGTTGGAAAACGCCATACTCAGAAGAGCGTTTCGTTCTATTCTTTTACCATAGTTATTGGTGGTACTAGCAGAAATTACTATCTCTGGAACAAGAAAGGAACAGTGTCCTAAGCTTTAGGACGAAGGACCCACGTGGTAGACTCTCCTTGACATTTCTGGGAAACGAGCTACACCCGACAACCTTGATCAGGGACGAGCGTGAAAAGAGTGAAAAGAACCAACCGATAAGGAGGAGCAGAACCGTCATTAGCAGCTAAGTTCAAATCTATGCTGCCACTTGAACTTCTTATAACATTTCACAATCAATGTTATTATGTAAGTTCAAATTTAACTTCCATTAATCATTTTTAAAGTTACTGCATGTTTGTCTCAGTCAACGTACTACACACACTCTAATTAGAGCTATACTAGAATAATAGAATTTCACTGAGTAAATCAGGGGTGGGGGCTTAAACGAGCTGAAAGTAATAAGTGCTTAAATCCTTCACAAAAGCGTCGGCAGAATTACATACTCAGCCAAAGCAGTATTGTTCTCGCTTATTCTGAATATCTTGTGAAGACTCCCTGGAGATAGAAGCGCTTTAAATCTTCTATCTACATCTCTGCCAAGGGTAATCTTGTGCGAAGGTAGATACATTTGAAGCCCATATTAGATACTCTTGAGGTTTGGCCACTGTTGGACCACTACTGCAAAGCAGGGGAGGCAATACCGTCACACATCCATATATCTACCCACTTACCTAGCGACCTGTCTCTCTCTGTGTTCCCACACAAACAACAGACACGAACACACACATTATATATATATATATATATATATATATATATATATATATATATATATATATATATATATATATATATATATATATATATATATATATATATATACTCTTCAACATCTGTCAGTATTGTCTACTTGAGTAAAACCATTAAGGATGGACGGTCTTGAGTTTCTAACATTTATAAAGGCTACATCAGTTTGACAAAGATGTAAAGAATACACAGGGGCAATTGTCTAATGTGAAATGTCATTAATATTAACATTTACTAGAACTGTAATTCAATAACCTCGTGGTTTCTTGTGGCAAGCAGCGCAGCAATTATTGATATAATCTTTTCTGTGGTTACATTACTGCAGAATGCTGGAACAGGGCTGGATTTATACATGGGAAGGCCTTAAGCTATAGGTAGCGGTGGGGGCAATATTTGATAATTGATAACAGATTAAGGCCGTGTCACAACTTAATTCAGCAAGAATGCCGCCAAGGGGCGTAACAAATCCATGCGAGATGAGGGGAAGGGTTGCTCCATTAAAGCTTTAAGGGCATGCCTTTAATTTTTTCGGTTTCAGGAAATTTATGATACAAAAGAAGTCTTCAAATTTGTTCCCAGAGAGTTAATTGATTGAATGTATTTAATTCCTAGGAGTAAAATACTCTCGTAAATTTGTAATCGCCAGAAAATGAAATTTAATTAGTAAATTGTAACATGATAAACACTGAGAAAACTTAAGAAATTACTCTGTTTACAGCATTGTCCTTCTTGCTTTTGTTAACGTAAAGTCAAGAATAACGTGCTCAAAAGATAAAGTTCTGGAACCCACAGGGAAAGAGAAGGTGTATGTTGGCAAAAGGTACAAGTAGTCCTATAGCAAATACTGAACAATCAAGAAGATATGCACACCACCATAGCGGATAGATACTGGAATCGGAAAGGCCTTGTCCTGAGAAGAGACTCCGATACCATCACAAGAACTGCCACGCTATGAACTCTACAAGGATGATGAAAGAGAGGCTGACATACAACAATTTGGCAGAAAACTGTCGATGACGATTTGAAAAAGCATGAACCAGAGTTGGGGCACCCTCACGAAGAACGGCCACCGACAGAGCAAAGTAGAGAGAATGTATTGCTCCCCTGTAAGACGCCATCAGATGTGATGGTCACTGATGATGGCTTTATCAGTCAGCAGCTAAGGGCCAGATAAGAAGAATAGCAATGACTGATGTAAAGGTTTAAAGTGTTTCAGACTTAAATATATTACTTCCAGCTTTATGAGGGGGGGGGACCAGTTTTCTTCTTCGTTGCCTTTGACTTCCCTAACTCATGAACAGTATCAGGTACCCACTACTGCTTTGTAAACTGGAGCGGGAAACTACCAGGTTTTGAACTTAGAACCCCGTGACTGTGCTGCGAGAGGCAAGCGTTGTAATTACTCTGCCAATCGTGTGAATGTTAGAAAACTGTGAGTGTAATGACACAAATGAAGGACAAGGCTTGTACAGTACGTTAAGTGTGAAGAGATTGTTTGTGTAAAACTTACATACAAAGTTAAGCTGTTAACAGGGAGCTTACGAAAAACTGCCCACACACACACACACACACTCACATAAATATAGATAGATAGATAGTAAATCAGATAGATAGATAGATAGATAGACAGACAGATAGATAGACAGATATACAGATAGATAGATAGATAGATAGATAGATAGATAGATAGATAGATAGATAGATAGATGATAGATAGATAGATAGATAGGTAGTAAATCAGATAGATAGATAGATAGATAGATAGATAGATAGATAGATAGATAGATAGATAGATAGATAGATAGATAGATAGATAGATAGACAGACAGACAGATATACAGACAGTTAGATAGATAGATAGATAGATAGATATACAGACAGTTAGATAGATAGATAGACAGACAGATAGATAGATAGATAGATAGATAGATAGATAGATAGATAGATAGATAGATAGATAGATAGATATAAAGACAGTTAGATAGATAGATAGATAGATAGATAGATAGATAGATAGATAGATAGATAGATAGATAGATAGATAGATAGATAGATAGATAGACAGATATATAGACAGATATAAAGACAGTTAGATAGATAGATAGATAGATAGATAGATAGATAGATAGATAGATAGATAGATAGATAGATAGATAGATAGATAGATAGATAGATAGATAGATAGATAGATCCTAATTTCCCTCTTCCCTCCATATGGAGCACAAGACCAGCCATTACAGCTACCTCCGTGCAGGAAGTTTACACTACAATATTCACGTGATCTTGCCAGCTGTGGTTTATGTATAAATGTAATGTTGACAGTGAGACTGCCAGAACCATAGACAACCTTGTGTTCATCGTCTCATTCAAATTTTATATGGTACCTCGCAGAGCAGTGTCCAATTGTTGTCTTTAAATCTCTTGTAATTCTTTCTTTTAAACAGAAAACCTCCAGAGCTACACAGGGTAGAACATTACTGTAAATGTCAGCAAAACATTTCGGCTTTCTAAAGTAACAGCAGCAAACATATAGGACAAATCAAGAAGTTAGGGAAGAGAAAACAGAGAATTGCTGTAAAGAGCTCGAACAAGATGGTGAAATGCATGGATACTCCGTTACTTAATGGATACTCCGTTACTTATAAGGTAACTTACACGAAAATATTTGAAAACAATTAATAATAATAATAATAAAACACTGTGAGCATGGAGACTTAATCATCAATATGGCATGCCGTGCTGCAAAGCGTAGGTGATCATGTCTCTCCATTGTTCTCGATTCCAGATATTCACCATTAAATTGTGTTGTTATCTTCCGTCGGTATATTGTATTACAATGAAAGGTCATTTCTTATTTTTAAATGTTTATATCTTTACGTGTATCCATTGGATACGTGCGAAACTAATGTTTGAACATGGAATAATAACCGCCATTTTATTGATAAATTTGATTCTTTATTTGTTTATTCCAAGACGAAAAAATTTTAATGAATTGATTAAAATGTGTACTGACCAACTATGATTGTCGTGGTTGAGGATATTAGACAGATACAAGACTGAAGATATGTTTACAAGAGGATACTTGACATTTAACAGACTGAAGATCTGTCTACAAGAGGATACACGACAGATAACAGATTAAAGATCTGTCTACAAGAGGATGCACCACAGATAACAGACTGAAGATCTGTCTACAAGAGGATAAACGACAGATAACAGACTGAAGATATGTCTACAAGAGGATGCACGACAGATAACAGACTGAAGATCTGTCTACAAGAGGATACACGACAGATTAAACAAAAAGGTAAAGGAACCCGTTACACGCCCATTGAGACATATTGGGAATATGGTGTTAGGCCCATATTATCTTGACCGTCGGCACACTAGGGGTGATGTGGTCGGCATCACGCCGGCCGCCTTAACCTTCTCAGAGTTGCTCTGGTACCCATTTGGGGCTGGGTCGACCCAGGAGCCGTTTGTGGCCTAAAAAATTCCCACCTCATCTGGGGATCGAACCAAAGACCACTGCCCTAGGAAGCCAGTGCACTAACCACTATGCTACCGCGGCTCCACACGACATATAACAGACTGAATATCTGTCTACAAGAGGATACACGACAGATAACAGACTTAAGATAGGTCTACAAGAGAATACAAGACAGATAATGTCACAGAATGTTTTACAACTGTGACTCACCTGTGCCTCAGAGGCAGCATGTATGGATATTAGGGGGTGAGTGATGATCATTGTTGATGATGGCTTGTGTATGACACGAAGCTAAACTAAAGATAGCCAGTCATGTGACTGAGGGCTGCGCAAGGGAATTGCGTGATGATAGTTCAACCGGACAGTGTGTTCGGGGGAGACCAACAAGGTTGCCGTCGAGGGAAGACGTATATGGAGAAGATGATGATCTTCTCTGTCTGCCTTATTCCTGCTAAGTTTTCCCAACGTGGTGCTGGAGATATTTCAGACCGTTTAGTATGAGTTCTTCTGCAAGTCAGTGAGTCTTCTGACGTAGCGTCTCTGAGTATGTTGATCTCTGTTATATTTCAGTGCCAGTAGCGAGTTGTGCGCCATGTTGATTTTGTGAACTTGGCAGGGTATGTCGATGATGTCGTTTAGGAATTGTTAGCCAGTTATTTTGGTTTAATGCATTCGCACTGTATGCTGATATTTGTTAGATTGTCGAATATATATATTGAGATTGCCAGACCTTATAAGAGTTGTTCTTTATATATGGCGTCTCTAAGATTGTTTAGAGTGTGACCTCTCGCATTATAGCGCGAGCCTTCTTTATAAGACCCAAGTCGCAGTGTGGTGTAGCGTTAACTACATTCATTCATGTATGCTCCTCCAAACGCTACACAACCCCAGACCTAAGGGTATTTTATGTTTGGACATGCGCCCTAATATAACCGACTAGGTTGAACGGAACGTGCCTCGCCAAAACGAGGCAAAACTTTATTTAAAAAAAAAAACAAACACACACTTATTAGATGCAATATTCATACAGCACTTTTTCATGTGACAGCTGGGGGCTTATTTGAGAGTCCGTGGAATTTATCACTTTCCGAGACATTTTGTGCTACGGTATTGTAATTTTCAGTTCGTCAGTAGGGATAGTGAGTTGTCCAGTTTACTTAAATATAGTGCAAGGAGTTTCCTTTAAGCGTGAGTTTAGTGACCTATTTTTGTCACTTTTTCTCTGGGCCTGTTTTCACATTTACCCGGTGTTGGGTTTGTCACGTGTACTCGTCCAAGCTGACCTATATTTAATATTCCATTCATGTCATTTTATACACTAAGTTACCATAAACGAAAGACAGATGGAATTAGGATAGAGAGAAGGGAGGGCTGAAAGCCGGAACGCATGCCACACTAACACGCGTCTCGCTATACAATTACTGCCATCACGCGTGTAAGGCCACATGCACTAGCTTTTTTCAAATCGACAGTGATAAAAAACACTACCCATACGAGAGTTAGGTTTTAAAACTTACAAAATGCTTATTAGGAAATATGACATTATACTGTTTTATGTCTGAAAACATGACAGTACACCAGACACCATAAAGTTTGGAAGTGAGGAGGTGGCAAAAGCACCACTATCCTAGAAGAAAATGCATATTTTGAACGCAGCCACTTAGCTCCTTTAAATTTGTATATTTGGGTTCCTTAGGACTTGCTGACAAAGAATATGTTAAACGTTACGCAAATAGTCTAGGAATTAACAAATTATAGCCAAAAGAAATAGTGAGGGTGTCAGACAACACCAAAATCAGAATCGCTCAGTGGCAGATTTTGACACCACCATTGTACGGGAAATAGGTCCCCATGTTAAATCCTATTTGATTGGAGCGCAGTAAATGTAAGGCTAAACACGATTAGTCGGGCTACAAATACTATCTTTTGTTGTTAGGGGAGACGGAAGGAAGGGTACTTTTTTTTTCAAACGCTTGTGTAAACATGGCTCGATTGGTTAGACCCGCCAATATAGTCAATTAGGAGCGTTAGTTCAGTACCACATTTTTCAAATAAACTTACTAAAGAACCAGTGCGTTGAGCGCCAGTGCATATTTTTCTAAATAAAAGCCTGGGACATCGGCAGATCGAAATTGTGCTATATTCATTGCCAGTCAACGTAACTGTGTATTATTCCATGAATTGTGGTAAGCTTGATATATTCAATATCTTTTTAATGAAAATTGAATGTAAATTGATAATTTATGTCTGTACATGTGTGTGGTTCAGTAGCGAACATGAGGCAAAGCCTATATAGTGCTCCAACCTGAACAGAAGGTGTCGGAGGAAAGTAAAACTACATGGAATTGCCAAACAGTACACTGACACCTATCTTATTGACTAGAAAGAAATAATGCTGGAATTGCAGATGCGTAGTAACCATTAGGGAGGAGTATACTGATGTCAATTGTTTCAGATGAAGATAGCAATTGGCCTACCGCTCTGAACTCAGTGTTTGTTATGTATTGTGTTCAGTCTGTAAATAGATTATAAATTAGTTATGAAGTAGGAGGTACAACCTTCTTGTTTCAGGGACTGTGGTCCTAAAGTTATTGAGCAGCACCTGGTCTGAGCTTTGCTGAAACTGGAGGCTGACAGCATACTCCTGGGTCCAGATAGCGACTAGTGAGGTGTCTCCAGAACACAGGGGAGAAATCGAGCAGAGGAGTCTTTTCCTGCCGCCATCACGAAAGTTAAGCCTCTGTGGCCAGTTGAGCTCAACATTATGTGTCCCCTCAAAAATTGACATTTTAGTAAAAAAAAGAGGGACAATACCTTGTTTAAATTGACAGGAACTGTGAACTTTTTCCCCATACTATTTCCCAGATAAACAAACACTTGAAGTCATGATGACAAATAACAACATAGCTTGAAAAACAAAACCAGTAGTACCTCATAGTACCACTACACAACTGACACACATAGGATAATACTAATACCATATGTCACTACTAAGTTCATAATTATAAATTATGTATATATAAATTGTGATTACAATTGATTGTGATTCCTGGTTCACTTTGTAGTTGAATCAGGACATATATTAGTGAAAGTAATTAATACATATATATTTGAAACTTTACCAGTGACTCATTTAAGATAGTCTTATAGAATGTTAAATGTGTGTGAGTGTCACAGTGTTGTCAAGTGTGGTGGAATAAATTAAATTGTTTATCTGTCTGATGTTGTTGTGACTTACACTTCATCATTTACATAACCCTAGACATTTAACGTAGTCATCACAATATTCCAGAATAATTCTGACTGAGTTATAAATGTGGTAGCAAGTAAGGTTATCTGTAAAACACTACACCTATTAGATACAGATACCTCCACAGCTGATCTCAGTCAGTACACTAAGTCCCCTATAAATATTTATAACATCCCACTTTACCACACTAGGTATTTTTGGATTGTGTAAGGCGGTTTTGTTGTGATCCGGAGATTTTTCAATTGTCAGTTTGTTGACTTGTAAGTTGTGTGCCTCATGTGCCGGAAGACATCGACAAGTTCTTTTTACTGTTTTTTTCAATGCATCGATGAAGTACTATGACAGTCTTAAGTGATTAGCACCCTCCAGGAGTAGGCGAAGACGACGCAGTTTATTGTTGGAACATTCGGTATATCTGGCCTTTGTGTACTTTAGTCAGAACTGTGTGTATCAGATATGTAAGTTCAGAAGTTGTGAGTACTTAGTTGGCTATTCAGTGGTATTCAAGCAGTCTGCTGTTATAAATTACGTAGTTTCAGGCGCCGCGTTTATCATTACTTCAAATTAAGTGGTGTTGTACTGCTATCGTGTTGCTAGTGGAGTTGTTAGGAGTAGTCCTATCACGGGACAGAAGATTTTGTTGTGGTTGTGTCAGAGGTTTGGCAGCTCTAGGCTTGTGGCGGTCATTATCAGGGCTAACGGAAGTGTTGCCTGACTATATGTGTCGGCAAAGTTTTTGTTATTTTGTCGTAGTGACGTAGCTCAGAGGTTTGAGTGTATTTCCAGGCAATGGCGAAGATGTCAAGACATTTTTGTGAAGATAGTAGTCCTGTTTCATGACTAGCTGTGTCATGAAAGTTACTGTTAGGCTTTGGGTCTGTTTTGGTAGGCAAGTTGGTTACTTTCTACCTGGCTGAAGAGACGACCCTGAGGAGTCCAACTGTCCAAGGAGATTACGCTGCTGTGCCTACAATTGCGAACCAGAATTACTGCGTGTTTGTACACAACTGCGCACAAGCCTGTGTATACTTGAAGACCTCCCTCTGTGATCCTGTGTGGCGCTGTTGTACTTATGGACACGTCTGGAGAGGTGTCTGTCCGTGCTTACCTGACCACACTGACGTGGGTTCCTGTACTGTTGGTACACTAGTACCAGTATTATACGAAGTTTCCTTGACTTCGTGCTGGCCTGACCTCATAACGCGATCTCTTGTGCTGCTGGTACCAGAACGTTCAAGTGACACTTTCCTACGTTTGAATAATCTGGATGAGTTGCGGTGTGGAGCTGGTGTGTGCTATCAACAAGATCGTGCCTTGACGCATTATGTTTACTGATGCTACATTACTTCGCATCTATGACTTTGAACTGTGTGAACGTGAACAGTGTGTTTTGAACTGTTTCCTTACCTGCCCCAAGACACCAAGATTTATGGACACTATTATTCAACATAAAGAGTCCCATACGGGAGTGAACTGAACATTACTGACGTCATTATCGGTATTGATTTGTGGAAGGGGGTGAGTTTAGTATTTTCTTATTTTCTAGTGTGAAAAAGATTGTGTTAAACTGTTTAATTTCGATGATGTTCATGTTTGTATTACATGATTTCTAATTTCATCATCTTGATTCTGAAATTGGCAGTGTTTTACAAGTTGGCGTAACCTCGTGACGTACTGGTCTAAATTTTTTTCAACGTTTTGAATGGCCTGTCTGAACTTGAACTGTTCATACATTGTATTCTTCTTAGGGATGAAATTTGAGTTCAGCTTCTGCTTCACCTTGTCGTAATTATCACTTTTCTCGGCAATAGTTTGGTAGATATCATATACATCTTCTCCGGCACTGTTTGCGTTTGACATCTTTGACCTCAAATGCCGCCAGACAGTTTTCGAAATGGCTTACCCATTTCCCATTTGGTTCCTTTGTTGACATCGTGATCATACTGAAAAAGCATGATGGGTAACATCCTCGACGCCGTTTGTGGTATTCTATCGTAGTCTTCTAAATGAAATAATACTAGACACTTGTCGTTCTTAACATTTATTACACATAGAGATACAAATATATCTAACATCTCACAACGGCCATTATTCCTAGTCCCGTAACTCTTCCTCTCAAATCTAAATATATCTCTAAAATGTTGGATAGGACATTACACCATACAAAAAGATATGTCATATATAAGATAATAAGAACAGATATCATACAAAAAGATATGTCATAGATAAGAAAATAAGAACAGATAATATATAAAAAGATATGTCATAGATAAGAAAATAAGAACAGATAGTATATAAAAAGATATGTCATAGATAAAAAAAATAAGAACACATAACATACTAAAGATGTGTCATGGATGAAAAAATAAAAACGGATAAGTTGCGTCGTGAATTATTTAAAAAAAAAACTAACAAATAAACAGATACAAAACTGAACACCCGTCACACATGAGGAAATAATAGTAGATAAAACGGTGTCGATGTGTAATAAATGAGACAATAAACAAAATCGAATACTGATATGTGATGAATAACACAGCAAGACTATTAGATACTAGTCACGTCTAACGACCGAGAGAAAAAGAAAAAGAGAGAATAAAGTTCAGTTAATGGTACAAAATAAAATAAAAATATAAATTACTTGAAGCAAGCCAGAAAAATGCTACATGTTTGAACAAGGACCACGGTGACACACTTACCTTGACAAGATAGACGTCTGAGCTATCGCCGGTATTGAAGGCGTTAGCTGAGGCACATCCCAGAAATAGAAAGAGAACCTGAGCTAAAAACTCTGCAAAAAACGCCCTCCAAATATCGACTGACTTAAGCTCTGTCAGATCGACAATCTTTCCTGAAGGACCAGGTCTCCCATAGCGGATTGCCTCTAGTTTATTTGCGATATGAATGTACAGAGCTTCCATGTTTGGATGTTCGTGGGAAGCTCTATAGGTTATATGGACTTAATGTTAAATGATAACACCAGACTTGTATAAAAGGAATTATTTGCTCTAGACCGCTCTTTTCTCATCGATGCTGAAACACTTAATAAAATAGTAACAATACAGTTGTTTGGTGTGTTAATTTTTGAAAGAACATTTAGGTATTTTTTTTTTTAAAGAAGACAAAAATGTTATTTTATTGTACATAAACGATACGGTATTTTCAAGGAATTTAATAAATTATGTCAATATCAAAAGGCACTTCTTTGTAGTATTTATAAACTTTGCGTTCCGTTACGTCAACCAGTGAGTTCTTACGGAGTTTCACCATCTAGCATAAATTATGGAAAATCTGTTATGAATTAAATCGTTCTATGTTTTAGAAAAGTACTTTGTTGATAAGCACTCAATCGCTGACGTCAAGGCTTGAAGTTGGCGTGCCAGTAGTTTGAGTACAAAATATCTGCTTACAACATCGTCTGAAGTTGGCAGGACAGGAATCTGGGTAAAAAAACCTGCTTCCTTTTGAGACCTGAAATGATAGGTAAAAACAGAACTCGCAGAAGTACAAGAATAGTTAAAATACCTTCATTCCCCTTAAATAAATAAAGTGTTTGCTCGTGCAATCTTTATTTTTTTCGTTCGCTTGCTCGTTCATTCGTTGACATATTCAAATACAAGTTTGTACTGTTTGTTTCACAAGTTTGTATTGTTTGTTTCACAAGTTTGTATTGTTTGTTTCACAAGTTTGTATTGTTTGTTTCACAAGTTTGTATTGTTTGTTTCACAAGTTTTTATTGTTTGTTTCACAAGTTAAGAATAGAAAAGTCCAGGAAAAACAGAGCGTTCCATAAAATAAAAAAGTATTTCAGGTAGCAGATCTTTGCTAGAGGCAAGACCGAAAAGAGTTCTTCGTTTTATATAAAACCAATACTGGCATATGAAAGTGAGCCATGGACATTTCTAAACAAATAAGAAAAGCCATGGTATGCTACAGATATATGATTTGACAGTAGAATACTACGAATATTTGGACAGCTGAGAAGAAAAATCAGGATGTTTAGAAAGAAGCCAATGAGCAAAGGAAACGTATTCCTCACATTAGATGGAAGCTTATTCCTCACATTAGAAGGGAGCGTATTCCTCACATTAGATGGAAGCTTATTCCTCACGTTAGAAGGAAGCATATTCCTCACATTAGATGGAAGCTTATTCCTCACGTTAGAAGGAAGCATATTCCTCACATTTGATGGAAGCTTATTCCTCACGTTAGAAGGAAGCTTATTCCTCACATTAGATGGACGCTTATTCCTCACGTTAGAAGAAGCATATTCCTCACATTAGATGGACGCTTATTCCTCACATTAGTTGGATGGGTATTCCTCTTATTAGATGGAAACTTATTCCTCACGTTAGAAGGAAGCTTTTTCCTCACATTAGATGGAAGTTTATTCCTCACATTAGAAAGAAGCTTATTCCTCACATTAGATGGAATCTTATTCCTCACATTAGATGGAATCTTATTCCTCACATTAGGTGGAAGCTTATTCCTCACACTGGAAAGAAGCTTATTCCACACATTAGATGAAAGCTTATTCTTCACATTAGAAGGAAGCTTATTCCTCACATTAGATGGAAGCTTATTCCTCACATTAGAGGGAAGCTTATTCTTCACAGTAGATGGACGCTTATTCCTCACATTAGTTGGATGGGTATTCCTCTTATTAGATGGAAACTTATTCCTCACGTTAGAAGGAAGCTTTTTCCTCACATTAGATGGAAGTTTATTCCTCACATTAGAAAGAAGCTTATTCCTCACATTAGATGGAATCTTATTCCTCACATTAGATGGAATCTTATTCCTCACATTAGGTGGAAGCTTATTCCTCACACTGGAAAGAAGCTTATTCCACACATTAGATGAAAGCTTATTCTTCACATTAGAAGGAAGCTTATTCCTCACATTAGATGGAAGCTTATTCCTCACATTAGAAGGAAGCTTATTCCTCACATTAGATGAATGCTTATTCCTCACATTAGATGGAAGCTTATTCCTCACATTAGATGGAAGCTTATTCCTCACATTAGATGGAAGCTTATTCCTCACATTAAATGGAAGCTTATTCATCACATTAGAAGGAAGCTTATTCCCTACATTAGATGGAAGCAATCCAATTTATTTGAACATGTTATGAACACATGAAAGCTTTCATACATTAAGAAAGGAAGAAAGATTGAAGGACAAAATAGATAGAGGACAGCAAAGAGAGAAGATAATGCACAGTTTGACAAGACTTCGTTAGTAGAATTGATAAAGAGAGCTGGGAACAGAAAGATGTGGAGCAGCATGATCACACACGCCAGCTGGCATGCTACAAGAAGAAGATACTCATCTCACGAATAAAAAAAAAACGGAAAAGAAAGGACTGACAAAGACAGACCATACGAAACATCAAGATGCCACAAGTAGACACACAAAAATCGACATATGAATACATAAATTTCTGTGTTTTTTTGTTTGTTGTTGTTGTTTTTTTTAGCGAATAGATATATTAAACTTATGAAGAGGCCAAGCGTTATATCAGAAGCATATACAGAAATAAATGGGAAGCAGAGCATCTATGCCACCAGAAGAATGATGCATATTACCAGCTTAGCAGAAATGAACAAGTGGTCATCTTCAGACTATGTACAAGCCACAAAAGATTGCGATACAATCTATTCACCAAGTTAAAGATAGAAACTACAGATGAGTGTAACTATGGCACCGATAAAATGACAGCTGAACATCTGCTGCAAGTGGGCTCAATATATGAAGAACAGGAAAATCATAAATGGCCGTCATCATTACAACTCCTGGACAAACTCAATGGAGATACCAACTACCTCGGGATAACCGCCGCTTTCTTTAAAGATATTCAAGTTTTAATTGTCATTATCCCTCTACGATCTACCCCTCATAGTATTGCGGCTTCTGCCTTGTGTGTTGTTCGGCCTCTGTGGGTCAGAAAAGTTACATAGATGAGTGTATAACTATGACGGAGTCATTCACGGTCTTTTATTTCATAGCTGCGTGAAATATCTCGAGAGAAACTACCCCTGCTGATGCAGTAGTTTATTGGAGTCTTTTGCTGGCCGTGTGTCCACCTTGCAGCAAGGCGATGGCGCACTTTAAGTGGTCTCTTGTTCCAATTCCCGGAGTGCCTAATCCTTAATACTACTTTTCTGTTCGTTAGTTCTGTCCTTCCTATCTTACAAGTGCCTACCATGTACCTACTGTCGTTAATTATTAAACTTGTATGTGCAATATTATAGTAATAGCGCATAATGTTTCCGGAAAATGATCTCCCTAAATCATGTATTTTATGATTATTATTGTAAACAGAACATCTAGTCCGCCAGAATAATGATTCATATTACTGGTTTAACAGACGTGAACAAGTAAGCAGTAATCTCCAGACTTCGCACGGGCCACAACAAATTGGGATATCATCTATTCAACACGCTAAAAATAGGAACTACCTATGAGTGTAACGTTGCACGGATAAAATGACTGATGAACATCTGTTGCCATGGTGTCCAGCATACAAAGAACAAAGAAAGCACATATGGTGGCCAACAGTACCACTCCTGGACATACTCTACTGAGATACCAATAACTTTAGGCGGACCACTGCTTTCTTTAAACATATTCAAATTTACGTCTGCAAAAGATTTATTGTTTCGATAAACACATAATATCTTTTGTTTTAATTATAACTCTTATTTGCTTACAAATGTTTTAATACCTATAGGTCCCTTTTACGGGTAATGGGGATGTCTTGACAGAGGCCTCGGCGCAAATGAAATTTATATCACAAGCTAGAAAGAAGCACTCCACTTTTTTTTTTTTTTGGGGGGGGGCATGTTTTGAGAAGCTGGAATAAATCGTAACAACAGGTAAGGTTTGAAGGAAAAAGAGATAAGGGAAGACAAAGAGAGAAAATACTGAATAGTTTGACATCGTGGCATAGAAAGAAGTCAACAGCAGAGCTGATAAATTGTACTGGAGACAGGAAGTTGTGGAGAGACATGATCTCCTACGCCACTAAGCATGGGACTTGCAGAAGAAGAGAAATAATAGACCAATACAAACAACCAGGGCTGTAGAGTCGGAGTCGGTCGTTATTTAGAGGGCCAGAGTCCGGTAAAAAAATGTCCTGACACGGACTCTGAATTTTAGGAGACTCAGGCAGATCATTTTTTTTTAAAATAACCATTTCAATTTAAATAAAACTTGATCACATTTTAAAATACTTTTAGTTTTTTGTTTTGTATTATTGTAATGACTAGTTGAAAATGTAATCTATAAAAGTCACATATTCATCTAGTCGCACACATACCACACGTGTACATATAACTCCATATAAGTGCAGAATTTGTTGCCATATGACTAGATAAAAATGTAATCTATAAAAGCCACGTATTCATCTATTGGCACACCAACCACACTCGTACATATAACTCCATATAAGTGCAGAATTTGTTGCCATATGACTAGTTAAAAATGTAATCTATAAAAGCCACGTATTCATCTATTGGCACACCAACCACACTCGTACATATAACTCCATATATGTGCAGAATTTGTTGCCATATGACTAGTTAAAAATGTAATCTATAAAAGCCACGTATTCATCTATTGGCACACCAACCACACGCGTACATATAACTCCATATAAGTGCAGAATTTGTTGCCATATGACTAGTTAAAAATGTAATCAATAAAAGCCACGTATTCATCTATTGGCACACATACCACACGTGTACATATAACCCCATATGTAAGTGCAGAATTTGTTGCCATATGACTAGTTATAAAAAAAAACCACAGTCGGGGTCGGACTTCTAAAATGTCAGTAGTCGGAAAATTATTTGGCCGACTCTATAACCCTATATACAACTGTAGAACGACTCTATAACCCTATATGCAACAGTAGAACGACTCTATAACCCTATATCCAAAAGTAGAACGACTCTATAACCCTATATACAACAGTAGAACGACTCTATAACCCTATATACAACAGTAGAACGACTCTATAACCCTATGTACAACAGTAGAATGACTCTATAACCCTATATACCAGTGGTGGCCAAGCTAAGGTTGGCCGACGGCCAGATTATGGTAAAGGGTAACACCCGAGGGCCAGACCTATAAAATCCTTAAAAAATAACGTTCTGATATTTAGTTTTACATATATAATGAACCTCGTACAGAAAGCCACGGCAAACTACTGTACTGCACATCTGCCAAGATGTCTTCGAACTGAAATTACTGTAAAAAAAATACAATGAATCTGTTGTTTTAATTTGTTTTGTAATTTGTAATATGACATGTAATTATTTATTTCAAACATACATTTATGTGTTATTTTATTGTGAAGAGTGAGGCTTCAATCAACAATAAGAGGCTGGCCAAAACAGGTTGGCGGGCCGGTCAAAACTGGTTGGCGGGCCGAATCTGGCCCGCGGGCCGTAGTTTGGCCACCGCTGCTATATACAATAGTAGAACGACTCTATAACCCTATATACAACAGTAGAACGACTCTATAACCCTATTTACAACAGTAGAACGACTCTATAACCCTATATACAATAGTAGAACGACTCTATAACCCTATATACAACAGTAGAACGACTCTATAACCCTATTTACAACAGTAGAAGGAACTAAATCATCCATACCTCACAACAACAGTAGAAGGCACTAAATCATCCATACCTCCCCACAACAGTAGAAGGCACTAAATCATCCATACCTCACAACAACAGTAGAAGGCACTAAATCATCCATACCTCACAACAACAGTAGAAGGCACTAAATCATCCATACCACACAACAACAGTAGAAGGCACTAAATCATCCATACCTCACAACAACAGTAGAAGGCACTAAATCATCCATACCTCACAACAACAGTAGAAGGCACTAAATCATCCATACCTCACAACAACAGTAGAAGGCACTAAATCATCCATACCTCAAAACAAAAATAGAAGGCGCTAAATCATCCATACCTCACAACAACAGTAGAAGGCACTAAATCATCCATACCTCCCCACAACAGTAGAAGGCACTAAATCATCCATACAACACAACAACACAATAACGCTTGTGGTGGGGCGCTGATTGAATATATTGGGGGTTCGTTTGATTATTTCAGATAAATTGCTACCCCTGTCCACAGTTCAAGTACATGTTGGTTATGTTAATGTATATTTGATTACTCCTGCTGTTGTTTCATAATAATGCTCGTTATTCTGTTACGTCCAGGGTGACCCAACGATTATAGTTTTATTCCATACTCAACAACATACATGTGGGTTCTTTAACTGACCCAACTACCAATGACGAACTAAAACAGTCTTCCTTTTTAACGAACTCAACATCCTTTAATAACGTATATTCCTTGTAGCATACAGAGGCGTTCGTCAAGATTAATCCTTAATTACCAAATCTCATCAATACAGTATTAATCATATGCCAAGAGTATTCCTCCTCTTGTACAAACCACATCCATTTAAAAAGGTGAACACTTCGCAATATGTTCCCAATGGAACTTACAAGAAAACACAGCGGCCACAAAGCTCAAGGTTTTTTTCTTAACACCTTGGCCATACACATTATAAACATCTCTCTCTCTGTGTCATTTTCCGGTGCGCCTTATTTTCAATATCCCAAATAGTGCCGCATTTATCAGCACTAACTCAAACTCAATAAATCTAACATGTGGTGTGCATGGGCAGACACCACAACGCTGGAGGGGGATTACCACACTGGTCTGCATTAAGTTGCTCCATCTATTTCATAAATTAACCCCCCCCCCCCCCCCTCCAACTTTGAAGGTATCAAAAACACTGTTTGGAAGATGACCTGCTCATTTAGACAGCAGAAAAATACAACCAACTGGCATAAGCTGAAGTAAATAGAGCTCTAGCAACAATAGTTGGGTACTGCAAGCTCTGGAAACTAAAAAAAACACGTGCAAAATAGTATACATTTTTTTTCACCTGGAACGTCAAGAGAAGTAAGAAATAAGAACTAAAACTCGACGGACAACTACTTTGGAGAAGATCTAGCTTACTTAGGAGTGGAGCTTGACAGACAGCTACTCCTCTGTCACAAAACAATTTGTGCGCTCTCATGTCAACTCCAGAAGTATTGTATTACCTTTACTATGCGGGCGAAATTTTGATATTTCTCCCTCTCCCCTGCCCTAACTTGGCCCATTTCTGTCAACACAGAAAACTCATCCGAAGGTCAATGTTTACATAACTTTCACACTTCAATTCACTTCAATTCGACGGTCCAATCCCTGAGGGATTAATTAAGTCACAAAAAACGCGACAATCCCACATGGACTCCAGTCATCCCTTTCAATTCATCAGAACAATAGACTCGCCATATTCGAGGTACGGATAAACCACGAATATGTCCAGAAAGATGGTCGAATTGCGCCTACTCATAGTCTGATAACGACGTCTGAATTACGTAGTATAAGCAAGTCAGATAATCCCCAATCTGTGAAGACATTTTGAAGTGTGATAGATGTAACTTGGCCAAATAATAATCGGATATTTACAGCCCCATTTTAGAAAGTACTGGTTTGAAATTTTGCATTAGATGAGTCTTGCAAAATATTTTATCATAAAGTTGCCATAACTAAAACTTTCAAATAAGATTGGCTGGCATTTTGAGGAGTGAATAACAATTGCCTCGATTGGGCGTTTGTCCCAACCGCCCAGACAAGCGGGGGCAGGAAATCTGCGATGTATAATGTAGAACAATTTTGACACACTAGACTGCATTCCAGAAATCGTCACCAGTAGACAGCTCAGACCTTGCTACAGGAAAGAATAGAGTGGACTCTGAATGTATTACGAACGGAAACACGTATTAGAGCATCTTTTACCCACTGGAAAAGAAAACTCGCCAAAATTAATACGAACCAGGACTCCTACAGAAAACTACACACAAAGTCACAGAGGAATTCTGAAATAAGAAAAAAATCCCAGACGTGTGTTCAAGGAAAATCGTATTAACTTGCCGAGACTATGTATCTGAGCAGGAAGTCTAAAGATTCTCAATGTTATTGAGGCGAGTGTATATAGTTTTATATTTTGAACTTTATATGTGTATTCTTGACTAGTGGTGTTAAAGATTCATATGAGGTTGGAAACCTCAACATGTGAAAAGGATACATTCACGAATCACCATAGCAAGCGCTTGTGATTGCTACATGCTAGGTCTCACAGGAAACCAAACGTAGATGTAGCCACAGACTCCGAATTGAGCAGGGAGTGAGTGATGATTACATCAACATGTGTATTGTTGTGTATTATCATTCGTTTAATGGATGTAAACTTTGTACGTTGCTTCAGGCACAAGCCATGTTCCGCTGTTCAGTCACAAATTTTCATTAGATTAACTTAAATAATGGTGATTTTTCATAACATCCCCTGAGTTAGATACTATACGCTCTGAGGAGTAAAAAATATGAGAAAAGGAATCAGTTCACATACAGCGGGGGATAAGCGCCTGATTAATATCAGGAAAACAAATATTTAGAAGCAGAATTAGTTAATTTATTCCCTCTAAAACTTGGTGGTACGGATCGGAGAGGCCAGTTGCGGTACTACTTTACGAACGATACCAGCTGTCCTACTAGTCTGTGTTTCTAAGCCTGAGATCGACACTTAAAGATCCTTGCCTGGAACAGGAGCGGTAACTTCTAGACACCTGGAAACGTGCCCTCGACAAAGAGACGAATTGACGGAACCAGCAGCACCAGTAATTCATGAATTTGGAAAGATAAGTCATAGTTCTAGCAGACCAGAAGAACAGACTTTACTTACTTAGTCGTTCCCCTTCTACCGTGAGGGGAACGACTAAGTTCTAGCCGACCAGAAGAACAGACTATTTCTAAAACTGATAGCCTGCGAAATCGAAGCAAACATAAAATGTATGGACCTACGACTTAAACGTGCTGTAGTGGAAACATAACGCTATATAAGAATGAGAAAAGAACACCCAAACAGACAGCAAGTTGAAAACTAGAAACATAATATAACAAACATTACAACTACAAATTGCAATAACTATAGCAGAACAGCCCCACCATCACAGACTCGAGAAATAATTGAAATTTTACACCTAGTCTTTCATCCCGGAAAGGAGTTAAGACTACGAATAATAAAAACCACACTCATACGAAGATAGCGCAACAATAAGAAACTTACTTACTTACTTAGTCGTTCCCCTTCTACCGTGAGGTATAGAGGTTTGGAAGAGAGAGCGCCAGAGTATCCTATCGGCTGTCTTCCTCCTGGCCTTGTTCCATCCTAGTCCTCGGTCCTTCAAAGATTGTCTAATGTTGTCCTCCCAGCGGACTCTGGGTCGTCCTGGGGGTCTGGATCCCTGGCTCTTTGTTTCCCATGCTTGTCGTGGTAGCCGATCTTCTCCCATTCTCAAGACATGGCCAAACCATCTTAGTTGGGACTGTTCTACTTGGGTATGCAGGGGGTGGGATTTTAGGCCTTGACGTATCGTCTGGTTGCGGACCATGTCTCTTCTTGTTACTTCAACCACCTTCCTCGGATACCTCATTTCTGAGGTTTGGATATGGCTTTTTTGGGTTGTAGTCATTGCCATGACTCGCATCCATATGTCAAGATCGGGACATAGGTGGAGCAGTTAAGTGTGCCTTGAAATTTTGAAGTACAATTAAGTGTGCCGTGAAATTTTGAAGTACAGTTAAGTGTGCCGTGACATTTTGAAGGGCACATAAGTGTGCCGTGAAATTTTGAAAGACACTTAAGTGTGGCGTGAAATTTTGAAGGACACTTAAGTGTGCCGTGAAATTTTGAAGGACACTTAAGTGTGCCGTGAAATTTTGAAGGACACTTAAGTGTGCCGTGAAATTTTGAAGGACACTTAAGTGTGCCGTGAAGTAAAAAAAGATTGCGGAGCACTGCTGATTACCAGGAGCTGTTGGGATCTTCTATAAAAACACTGAGGTTTCTAAAGATCTACTTTGATAAAATTATACCTGTTTCCAGGTTTCAGGGTATCTAGAAGCCATCAGATCTAAAGGTCTTTTATATTTGGACATGCACCCCAATATAACCGACTAGGTTGAACGGGACGCGCCTCGCCAAAATGAGGCAAAATTTTATGTAATTAAAAAAAAAAAGAGTATCTTGAGTTTGGAATAAGCCCAGCCTATAGGCCCCTTTTATCTGTGCTACAAGATCTTTCACCTGCAATCACATTAACCAGACAATGCAACGTTAACACTAAATATTTGTTTTCGAATGATTAACTTCACTTCAAAGAAAAATTAGCGCTTCTTATCTTACATACTTCACGATTAAAGTTAGATTGCGGGTTTTCACTGGGAATGTGGTGACAGTACTTTTCAACCTGGGAACACCACGCTTTTAGGTGCCGCTTTGAGAGGCCTAGTCTCACATTTAACTCGGTTAAACATGCATGGAGGCATATCTGAAGTAATCCTTATACGACCACCAGCTATGCACAATGCTGCAATATATGAACGTGGAAGTGAACCTATGTCTGTGAGGCTAATTACATTCCCACTGACTCTCGAAATCATCCACACACTTTCAGGGATTCCCTCTGTTGTGAAACTTGTTGAGAACACAGCATTCCCCTATAAGCTTGGAGAAGTCATTTGAGTCCCAGGCTTAATTCTTTGGCTTTGATTCAGTTGACTGCATGCAGAAGGTTCTCACTATGGACCCAGTGATAGACAGGGGAAGCTGAGAAATGGCTCTGTGCAGGACGTGACAATTCCGTGGGAGAGCCCAGAACCAGAGTACAGTATTTTAGCTCTGCATAGTTCGAGAACCCCCTTGGATGGCGGGGAATGCACAAAGGGCCACACATTCCTAACTTCTAGCTTGGGACCAGAAGTGACGATGCTTTAAATGTAAACCAAGCTAGAAAAACTGGAGCTCATGATTTCAGCTCAACATGTTTTGGAATGGCAGAAAAGCCACAGGAAAAGCCTACATCTACAGTGTAGATAATACCAAGGAGTCTTCAACTTGGTATTGGCTGCTGAAGAGAGAGAAGCTCAGCAGCCCTAGTTAAACAACAAAACAAAACAACAACAAACCCCGGTTACACATTTTTTAACCCCCCCCCCCCCTTCCCCCCTCTTCAATGATAACGATCTACCAAATGATGCTTTGTGATCTACTGGTAGATCAAGACTGCCTGCTTACCGACCCCTGCTCTGGATAGTGCCGGCTCTTGGGGGTTGCAAGCGGTACGGACTAACCACGAGACCTCGCAGCACCCTGAAAAATCTATAGGCCCAGCTCTGACTCTAGACTGCACACACAACTATAAATTCTCATTTCGTGCCTATCAACAAAACTATTTCTTAAATGAAATCGGCAAACACGAAGTCTAACTGCCCGTCAGAGATACATTAACGTAGAGCCAGTTCCCAATCTCAGACCACTCAAATTGGAAAACAAAATCTATACGCGTATCATTCTGCCTGGGCGTGATACATTGTAAAGTGTAATGTTAAATGGAGGAAGCAAGACAAACAGATAGAACGTTGTAATTTACTGTGTGATTCTTTCACTCTTGTGGCATAAAACGGGGTTGATTTTATAACTGAAATTGAGACGCGTGTTTTTTCAGTGTTATTATTATTATTTATATTATTATTATAAGCAGAAAATCTGGTTTCACAACACGGGGAAGACCATGAGTCAGATCGATTGTTTTTCCATTAATCTAGTAAAATTTTTACTATCAAAGGTAACGTGTTCAATTCTCATATATTATAATATTTTTTAAAATTGTACAACAAATTTCAAATGATTTTTCTGTCATTCTTTAGTTATGAATATATATTATCCTTAAAATACTCACCTACTTGAAAAGGTTTCGGATATTGGTGCGGCATATTTAAAAGAATTGTTTTTTCTATGTCTACAACTCTGTGAAACAAAAATATATATATAATTTTTTGGAAATTACACCTAACAGCATTCCTAAGTCATATACTAGCCGCCATTAAAAATGCATCGCATTAGTTTATGAACCACAACTCGTTGTGCTAAATTTAAAATACATGAAACCACTGATTTTACATTTCTGATCCATTTACTAACCCAAATTTGCTGTATTATTAAACATAAGACAATTCAGAACCGGCTCCTAAGCAGTTGTCAACCCTAGGTGTAAAAACAAAAGTCGCACTCACTGTCATCTTGAGCTAGTGTTGTTACACGAGGTTGACCAAGCCTGGGAACGAACGAACGAACGAACTTTATTTTCGAAGGGTAAAGAATTGGGCGCGCAGGCCCGTCTAACATTCTGCCCTTCCACTCTCATTAATCTTGCACACTATATCCTTTCATTCCCACATGATGCTTTAAGCATTAATTTAAAGGCATGCAACATTATAAAGTTACCATAACAGCATTCATTTACAGTATGCAATCATAATAAAAATAAAAAAAATGAGTCGGTTTTTTTTTTTTTGAAACAAACAAGCTAGTAGACCCTAATTGGGGGAAAAAAGTAATAATAAAATAAAATAAATAAAACAATAAATAACAATAAATAAATTCTGTATACCGACACTCACTCATGCGGTCAATCCGTCTACAATTAATCTGTATTTTTGAATGTGTCATCAATCATCAATACAAAAATTACATAAACACATTCTCGCTTATGTCCATACATTCTTGGTGGAAAATGAAAGAATAATAATAACACTTTCTTACGCACTTCTGTGACAGGAAAAGTCTTTTAGCAGTAAAAAAAAAAAACAAATAAAATTTAAAAAAAAAAACAGTTCACATTTCTAAAGTACAGTGGTATGCGGGTACATTCTCACGACTCACATTTCTAAAGTACAGTATTATGTGGGTACATTCACACATACATTGCATTATATAATAATATTTTAAAGTGAATATAATAATGATATTACATGGATATAAAACAAATTATTCACACACAAAAACGAGCGGAAGAGGAAAAGAAATGTTGACCTATGGATGAGAAGTTGACAGGCAAATGCTGTTTCTATCGGGGTAGATAATCAGTGTTGAGGAAATGTTTGAAAAGTGCTTTGTTAAAAGAATATTGTGTAGGTAGGCTTTTTAGGTGGTGTGGAAGGCTGTTCCATAAGTAGGCACCAGAATAGGCTAGACTCTTTTTGAACAGGTCGATCCTAGGTTTGGGCAGACGTAACTGATGTAATCGTTGTCCCTCCCTTCTACTGGTTTGAAACAATGATCTTAGGTACGACGGGGCGTTGTTAGATAGAATTGTGTGAGTCAGCTTGGCTTTGTTGTAGAGAAGACGTTTTTTTTAGCGACAGTATTTTGGGTTCTTTTCCTGTCCTTGTGTGTGGTGTCGTGCGATTATCGGTGATCAGACGTACTGCTCTCTTTTGCAGGGAGTGCAGTCTCTTCGAGGTGGAAGCAGGGCAACAATCCCATAGTGTAGAGCAGTAATCTAGATGTGTCTGTATATGTGAGGTGTAGAACAATAGTCTAGTGTCTGCGTCTAAGAAGTGTTTTATTTTGGCTAGCTGGTACGTCTTTTGTGCTAAGTGTTTGGTTAAATTCCGTACATGGGAGTTCCACGTTAAGTGCTGGTCAATCGTGATTCCCAGAACTTTGTGTTCTGTTACATGTTCAATTAGTATTGATTCCGCGTGTAGCTGTAGCGATCTTTTGGTGCAGCTTAGGAGTTTCTGTCTGGTGGTAATCAACATAGATTTCGTTTTTGTTGTGTTTACTGGCATACGATTCATATTACTCCATTTTGTTAGATTGTCTACATCGCTTTGAAGAGTCATTTCAAGTGCCACGCAGTCATTGTCACTAGTGTAGATAGTACAATCATCTGCAAAGAGGTCACAAGTTGAATATTTTAGATGTAGTGGCAGGTCGTTGATGAACATTGCGAAGAGTAGGGGCCCAAGAATAGAGCCCTGCGGTACTCCTGTAACTACCTTCGAGAAATCTGATGCCGAGTTGTTGTGAAGCACTAACTGTTGTCGATCTGCCAGGAATGATTTGATGATGTTTAGTGGATTAGGGCCTATTCTGAGGGTTTCCAACTTTTGAACCAAGATAGTATGGTCAATCATGTCAAATGCTTTCTTGAAGTCGACAAAAACAGCACCACATAATTTTCCATCATTTATGTTCGACAGCCAGTTGTCTGCCATTTTAGTGAGAGCTGTGTGACAGGAATGTTTGGGTCTGAAACCTGACTGGCTATCAATGAGCAGTTTGTTTGTTGTTAAGTGTTGAAATGTGGTGTTGTAAATGTGTTTCTCTAGTGGTTTTGAAAGAGATGATAGAAGGGATATTGGTCTGTAGCTGTTGGGATCGCTATGTGAGCCAGATTTATAGAGGGGGTACACTTTGGCAGATTTAAATGCTGTGGGGAAGTAGTTGTGTGCAATACATTGGTTGTATACATAGGTTAAGGAGTCGCAAATGATGGGCGCAGCGTAACGTAGAATCTTATTGCTGATACCATCAAGCCCAGATGAATTGTTGTTTTTTAATGCCAAGATATATTTGAGAACTTCATGTACTGTTAGAAAAGGAATATGTCTTAGATCTGTTGTGGTGTGTTCAGTGTTGCAGAAGGCTGTCAATTTACTAATATCGCAGTCCATTGGCTTTAGTGTCGACTTGAGAAGGCTAATTTCTGTTTTGAAGTGGTTGCTAAAATGAGTTGCCGTGAGGGAGCAGCTTTTTGGTAAAGAGTTTAGTGACTTTGATTTGTGTGTTAGTGTTCTAATGGCTGCCCAGACTTCTTTGCTGTTTGCTTTGTCTTGAATCATCTTTCTGAAATGTAGTTTCTTTTCCTGACGAATGAGGTATTGTACTTTGTTTCTAAGCATCCGATACCTGCTGAAATCTTTGAGCTTATGTGCTTCGTCCCGCTCTCTCATTGTTGATAGTATTTCGTTGGTTATCCATGGGGTCTTTCTGATGTTTTTTGACCCGAACCTGCTTTATAGGAACATGTTTGTCGAATACGTTGTTGAAAGTTTGTGTCCAGTATGTTATGGCTTCTTCTGGATGCGGAAGTTGGTACACGTATGAGAGAGGGGATATTTGTAGGTCTTGTAGGAATAATTGAATGTTAAAGTTTTTGAAATTCCTGTAATGGACTGTGATGTGTTCCGTTTTAGGTGCTTTAAACCCCTTTCTCGTCCAGGTACAGCAAATAGGATAGTGGTCACTTAATGATGTCTGTGGGACTGTGCATTCTATAATGTTTTCTGGGCAGGTCGTATAGATATGATCAATTAGTGTAGATGATGAGTCTGTTACTCTCGTGGGTTGATTGATTAACTGTATGAGGTTGTATGAGATGGTGATATCATTCCACGTGTTGTTCGGTTTGTGAAGGTCAATATTGAAATCCCCCAGTAGAATAATTTCCTTCGAAGAAGCCCAAACGTTGTCCATCATTCGTGAGAATGTGTCAAACAATACAGTAGAAGAGCTAGGGTTTCGGTACAGGTAACCAATTAAAACGGGGGTCAGGTTGGGGAGTTTTATTTCCAGCCATAGACATTCAATGCCAGTATGTTCTAGATCATCACGGCGTCTGTACTGAAGAGATGTTGAGATGTATATGACTAGCCCTGTTTCATGTTGTCTGTTAGGATCCCTGCGAATGGTGGTGAATCCATTAATCCTAATTTCATCATCTGTAATTTTGTCATTGAGACGGGTTTCAGAAAAACCAAATATGTGGAAGTTTTGTTGGAGGGAGGTGGAGACTTCAGAAAGCTTACCTAGCAGGTGGTAAATGTTTAAATGACCAATTTTAAGCCCTGATAGTTTAAGCCATGAATTAGTGGTATTGCCTATATTTTGATTAGAGTTTTTGCACTCGGACATGATAATAGTCAATAGGAAAGAAATAGTGAGGGGAGTAGGAATGAGTAAGAAGCAATAAAATTGGTACACAATGGTTTATACAAAATTGTAAACAAGTAATAAAATATGCACTGCTAGAGTCCGTGGACACTGTTTACAGTATCTTAATCTCTGCAAAAAGTGTGGTTTTTATCTTAAAATACAGTCTGTTCCGAACAAAAAGGAATATTTTTACTTCAACCACAGTAAATGTAGAGAATTAATCTTTCCGGGACAGTTAAAGGTCCACGCTGTGACTTAGTTAGTTAGTTTTGTGAGGATTTCCTAATTTTCCTCAATATGAAAAAACGAAGGTGCAGATGTATAAAAGATGTAAAAGAGATGTAAAAGAGAATGGTGAGCGTAGGAATGAGAGGAATAAGCACAGAGATAATAATAATAAGAAAACAATAGTATTAATACGATAGAGTTATTACTAAATCGGAAACAAATTTAGATACGCCCTGCTCTGACGAACAGAAAGAAATGTTTAAACAGACAATGTAATAAAAAAGAAATATACAAATTATTAACATCCAAAAGTGACAGTTAAAAGTTCTACGCTGATACTCAGCTATGTCTTTTATCTCAGGACAAAGGTCATTAAAGTGCTTCCGAAGAGAAAAACAGTTTTAAGTTGCTTGGTTTTAATCTTGTTTTGTAGAGCCGTTTATAGACATCTGAAGAGCCTGCATTAATATTTCTGGACTATATTGAGTCAGTTGCCGTAAAACGGATGAACTGTGAGAATTCCGTTCTGGGCGGGTGGAGACGGGGTGAGAAAACTCCCATTTTCTTGCTGTAGTTCCCGCGTTGCGATTAAGTGAATGGGTGTTACTTGTAGTCCAATCTGTCCATCTGTCCAGTGGTGTCTGTTGTGCAGTTAGCTGGCGGGACTGTTGTGTGGGTAGTGGCGGATACATTTGGTCATAAAGGTTAGCGTGGGAGGTGGGCTTAAATGTAGCTTTTCTAGATACTTGCTTGTCAGCTGAGGACGGTGATTGATGGTTATGAGCTGTTGTGCCTGGGTTTACTAAGTTAAGTGTATAATTTGTGTCCCTGGTGAATGAATGTGTGTGTTTCTGGTGTGTCCTCTGAGGAAACTTTAAATTTTTGGCTAGGTAGCTGGTCCCTAGTTTAGAAGTGTGCACCTGATCTCTGTATAGAAGTTTTTTTGGCGCACCTGACTTAGATGTGAAAAAGGGTGTGTTGTTTATGAAAGACGTGTTATGTTTTGAACAAAAAGTGTAAAGCACCTTGTTGTTGATATCCACAGTTTGGCGTGCTTTACCATAGCTGGGTGGAATAATTGACGAAATATATGTGGATGTGTTGGGAAATTTTTGTTTTATGGTGTCAATCATTCTGGAGATGTCTGATAGGTTAAGAGTGTGTCCATTTGTGCTGTCGTTTATCCCTACGTGTATTGTTGTTTTCTTTATGTTGGTGTTTGTGTTGAGACGGCTTATTTCATTGATAACTCCTACTATTCCGGCTCCAGGTAATGGTATAACAGTGACTAGTTCCCCTGGTGTTGTTGACATTCGATCGCTGTGAATGCCATTTAGCAATGAGTCTCCTATAATAATGTTGGTTGTGTTGTGAGGAATGTGACGATCAGGATGTGGCTACGGTCGTGTACGACGGCGTTGTTGGTGCCATTGCTCGTTGTCTTGCAGTAGGTGGTCAGCAGAATCTTGTGTCAAGTGACATTGGAGTTTATGTGCCCTGTCATCTCCTTCTGAGGTTGCTGTTTCGGAATCTGCTTGTGTAGATGGGATTGACGGATTTCCAAATCGATTGCTAATTTTTACTTCAATTGGGAATGTTTTATTTGGTCCTAATCTTCTTCCTACACTGCTGCTAATGTCCTTTTGGCTTTTAACATTATGATGCTGTCCTGGGCATGCTTTGTTTTGAGGAATGAATGTTGGAAAAGGGGTGGGTAAGTTAAGTGGTGTAACTGGAGATTCAAGATGAATTGCTTCTCGTGGGCTGTCAGTCACCTCCCCATTTTCTTTTTTCTTATTACTTGAAATAGGTTGGTGGTTTAGGTGATGAACCAACCTTGTGTTTTCTCTACGGAGATTCATAACTTAATGTCTCAGTGTTTCAAGCTCTGTTTTCAGTGAGCTTTCTATATCCTGCTTGAATTTTTCAATCACGTTTTTCAGAGAACTTTCAATTATAGTTTCCAGCTCCTGACAGAAGTGTTTGTCTGTTCGTTGGCTTAGTTGTTCCATAACACACTCATTTGCTAATAGATATTTTGTGGAGCATGAGTAGACATCTGCGCTATTGACAGGCACTTTTGTTTGGAAAGTAGCTGTATCTGGGAGGCATGATGGGCTGGTCTCGTTCATATTGGATGGGTTATATGAAGAATTGGGGAATACATCACTCAAAGTGTGGTTTACACTGACTTGGAAAGTAGCTGTATCTGGGAGGCAGGATGGGTTGGTCTCGTTCATATTGGGTGGGTTATCTGAAGAAGTGATGAATGCATCTTTCAAAGTGTGGTTTACGCTGACTTCAGTGGGTTGGTTGATGTGAACTTCTAGATAATTTATTGTGGGCTTTTGAGCTGTCGGTCCATTAGAGGTGGGTCCTGTTGGATCAAATATGGGTGGTGTTGGATCGAAAGTGGGTGTTGTTGGATCACAGGTTGGTGGTGTTAGATCAGGGGTAAAGGTGGGTCCTGTTGGATCAAATATGGGTGGTGTTGGATCGAAAGTGGATGATGTTGGATCACAGGTTGGTGGTGTTAGATTAAGGGTAAAGGTGGGTTCTGTTGGACCAAATATGGGTTGTGACAGTACGGACTGTTACGTCGGATTAACACTAAGGTGCTGCCACTTAATTATAGTTAGGGTAAGAATACTTAGCAAGATTTAACACTAAGTATTTGAGCGTGTCTAGTTAGTGTAATAGCACTAGTCACAAATCCTATGAGTGATTTAATTAAAGTGTTCAGGAATGACGTCATCGAACTTGGGGTAGAATTGCCCAGTAGTTAGGACGGAAGTGATGGTTTGAAAGAAGGGGGTTAAGTAAGTTGGTTTTAGGCACGAGACGAGCGAGGCAGTGATTTGGGAGGTTTGGACCATCTTGTAAGTTCGATGGCTGTGTGATATTTCATGAGATGACTGGTTTGTATACCGCAGAAGCACATGTATTTATGAACTATTATGAAGTTTTCAGAGTGTGCAGACACTTAATAAAGGTATTCATTCATATTTAGTCCAGCTTGAACTTATTTCCTGAACGTCAGTAGGAAGTGTCGTTTGTTTACATCAGGTAATTGAGAAAAGAATGTTACCATATTTTCGACGATCATGCAGCCTAAAACATAAACACAGTTACGAGTCTCCAAAAGAACTACCTGGGTTATGTTCCAATTCCTATTCTGTAATCACCATCTCTGGCAGTCGCCAGTAAAACAACAGATGAACATTGATAAAAGATTCCACCCCATTCTACCCTGTCACACTAGACTTGATTTGTCACCGTGACCAAGCCCGGTCACATCTAACTTGATTTGGTGCCGTTCCCGTCCACTCCCCCGGCCACAGGGTGGTGTTGGATCGAAAGTGGATGGTGTTGGATCACAGGTTGGTGGTGTTAGATCAGGGGTAAAGGTGGGTCCTGATGGATCAAATATGGGTGGTGTTGGATCGAAAGTGGGTGGTGTTGGATCACAGGTTGGTGGTTGTAGATCAGGGGTAGGAGGACTGGCTTCAATGGTTAGCTGAGATTTTGCGTTGGTAGACTCGTCTCCTATCATTGTTGGAGAAGAAGTAGGATCAGTTACAATCATGGTTTTATCTAGAGCTGATCTTTGGAGGTGAAAAAATTCGACGTCCAACCATTCTGTACGCACTCTGTCGCTCCTTGAGCTAAAATCTTATTTTTTGTGTGATACAGATGTATTGTGAGGAGGTCCGTGCTTATTTTATCCTCAACAATAGCGTTTAGTTGATCGCTCCGGGTTTCAATGGAACAGCTTTTGTAGTATTCTAGGCAAGTGAGTTTGAAAATTTCGTAATGTTGACTGTTAAGGAATTCAACAGAGCAACATTGACCCTTGTTCGTTTGTTTGATGATCAGATGTGGAGGGTTGCTCCAGGCGTGAAGTTTTCTTTGTATGGCTTTTTCTTTGTTAAGGCAGTAGTTCTTAACGACTGTAGAGGGGCGTAATCTTCCATCTCTGGGTGGTTTTACTATCGCTGATACGACGACGCTGTTCTCCCCGCTCGCCATGATCAAATTACATGCCTGAGGGCTGACAAGCCCTGTAATTTAACATTGTCCATATATTTAACATTGTCTATTGTTCCCTAGCCAGAAGGTCACCGTCAGAATTTGGAATGTGTAACAATTGTTGAAGTCGTTTTCGATTTATCGACAAATGGTGGCAGGACACAATACCGTCATTCCATACAGAAAAAACACAATAATAATACGTGAATTTAACACAATTACAATATAAACAATTTCATTGTATGTCAAACAAAACCGCCAACACAGGGATGTATAAACCATCCATATTAAACGGGAACAACTTAGAATAAAATATCCAAAATGTAGAGCCAAATAAAAACACGTCCGCACATTGACATTCTTGGCATTGGTGGTACCTGTCGACCGAAATCGCTGGTTCAGCCTCACTATAGTGGACTGGTCACAATTAAAATGTCTGACAACTTCTCTGGTCGCCATTCCACTGCTGAGCATACCAACAGCTTGCCATCGCTCTTGTGACGACAGTCGAGGTATGACAAAAACATTAACAGACTTTCTTTCGATGAAAACAGATAATGGCTTTTTACTCGCTGAAACTTGACTAATGCGTGTGCCAAATTTCAATGTGATTCGACTTTTAATGAAGCCAGAATTTATCAAAAGAAGCACGCAAAATTTGAAGTAATCATCACATCGACAGTGAAGTGGGAATACATGAACTTCATCACTTGCACACTTTCGGGGTTTGAAAATCGCTCACTTGCATAAACATTTCAACTGTGAAAGCATGTCACGATTTCGATGCGTTTTTAATGGCGGCTAGTTATATGTCTTTAGCGACAAGTTGCACATTTTTCCAGGCTAACTACATGCAGGGCCGGATTAAGCTAGTGCGGGGCCTGTAGCATATGTTAAGAAAGGGGCCCTATATTTAAAAAAAAAACAATAAAACAACACAAATATATTTGAACACATACATTTTTAATTTGCATAGTAATTATCATTATCAATTAATTTGTGCATGTAATCCTATAAACTTGCCACTCATGTTGCTGGCGTTGTCATAACTTTGACCACGGCAGTCTTTAATATCAATGTCATTTGCCTTTAAAAAATTAAGTAGACTTTTAGTAAGCTGTTCAGCACTATGACCTTCCATATCCAAAAATGTCACAAATCTTTCAACTGATCCAGATGGCAAAACATAGCGCAGAGTCAAAGTCAGCTGGTCCATATTAGATATATCTGGAGTAGAATCCAATGAAACGGAATAATACTTGTATTTCTTCACTTCACAGAGAATGTGATCCAGTATGCTGGATCCAATCAGATTGATGAATTCCTCACACGTTGTTTTAAATAGATATGAAGTATGTCCAAATCCTTTGTTTGCATGAGTACTTATATGCTCTGCCAGAAAAGGGTCAAACTTGGCCAGTAATTCCCGTTATAAGGGGACCCAACAATTTCATCACTGCCACGAAATGAAAGGCCTCGTTCTGCTAAAAACTTCACAACTTCAATTATTCGCTCTAGAAGTTTGTGCCAATACTTTTCTTGAATGTCCATTTGTTTCACAAGTTGGGAATCGACCCGTTCACCTTTGTTTTTACGCATCAACAGTGAAATTAAAGCTTGTCTATGTGAGGAGCTTTCTTCATGTCGACGCAATAGATTGCTTGCATTTTCGCAGTCATTAAACCCTTCCACGGTAAACTTTGATGAACATTCTGAACTCATAAGCTTGCATGGGAAACAGAATAGGCGCCCTTTACTTTCTGAATAGCATAACCATTTTCTTGCATGTTGCTTGTCTGTAAGTTTATGAATATGTGTAAAATAAGACTTCTGACAGTATCGATTTTTCTTTTCAGTGTCATACAATCGCACGGATGAAAAGAGGCACTATCAACATGTTGACATTTTTCACTTCCCTTGGATATCCAATATTCACGCTCACAGTCATCTATATTGTTCGGCTAGTCACCAATATCATTAGAGTACTTCTTCGTTTCACTTATTCTTTCACATTCAGACTCAGTGTATACTGGGTTTTGCTGTATGTTTTCTGCTGCACAGCCTGCACTAGTACTAGTTGTTCCTGTACGTCCAGTTTCAGCGGTTAGAGTACCACCACCATGAACATCAAAATATTCTGTCAGCTTACGTGTTTTTGATATCACAAGTTGATCTCTTCTTTCTTTTTCTTCCTTCGCTTTACGTTTTTCACTTCCAGAAGCATAATTACGTCCAATATCTCTGTGTCTACTGCTCATTTTTTGAGTTTTCTAACCTTACAAATCAAGAAATTTTAATCAAGATCGAAAGAGAGTGCGAGCACGCCGTATATCTCAATTAAAACAGGAAGTTTCCGTTTCCTAAATTCTAGTTTTTATTGTTAATGCAAATTCATTTCACAAAGAACGAAACAAAATTAGAAGGGCAGTCGCCTAGAGCCAAAAAAGTGGCTTCCGTCCAAACGTGACCAAATTTTCAACGCCACTTAAATGGCTTCCGTCCGCAAACAGTTAAGATAAAAATAACGAAGAGTCACACTAAGTCACCCTCTTATGCTCTTTCTCTCACAATTTCGTGACACCAAATGAAAAGGCGCTAAAGATGGCATAAATCACAAGATCATTAGTTTAACGCTCGTATTAGATGACCAAAAAATTATGTACATATTTATTGGCGCGGGGCCCCTAAAAGCGCGGGGCCCGTAGCATATGCTACTTGTGCTACTACGTTAATCCGGCTCTGACTACATGCACTAAATATATAAATAAAATAATTTTGTTCTTTTCATTTTATAAACAAAGACAGACGTTTACCATGTATGGCGTATTGTGCAAACTAGAAGATGACGAGTAAGTCACCCGCCAAAATATGGCGGGAAATAATTATGTTGTGCACATGGTGCTGTATGCCCTGATGATGTCACTAAATTCTCCTGTGATCACTTCCATTTTGATTCAGAAGTAAATGAATATCACAGAAACAGTGGCACGAAGGCAACGAACCTTCATCTTTGATAGTTTCTGCAGCAATCAATTTTACATGACGATGTTGCTAACGCAGTGCACAACCTCATATTAAGAGTCGCCTCTGACGACACGCATTCTCCTTTTGCAACAGTGTCAAATTATCATGTATATCTGCCTTTCTCTGCTTCTCTTTCTTTCTATTTTCTAGTTGTCAATGTGTCTTGGAGAGCTCATCTTCTTATCACATGTTAAAGGAAGCTTGATTGTCTTCTCATTATAATTACAATTATTTGTGCATTAGCTGTTCGTAAGACTTCTTCATTAGTTATCTGATCTATTCAGTGGATTCTTAGCATTCTTCTGAGAAACCACATCTCTATATTCACTAGTCTACAAGGTCGTGTATATTCGGACATGCACCCTAATATAACAAGCGAACACTTTGTTTAGGCTGAACGGGACGCGCCTCGCGAAATGGGGCAAAACTATTTAAAAAAAAAACGAGGTAGCCTTCCAGTGAACTTTTCAATTGTTTTCCCCTGAAATTCTGCCAAATCTCCCTAGTGAACTAGTTAAAAATTGGTAGACGAAAAAAATAAGGGAATACTGCAAGCGTGTACTGATTAAAAAAAAAATAATGAACTAAATGGAAACTAAACAAAAAATTGAGCTTTATTTTGAAAATGTAAAGAATAAATATATTATGTAAAATCTTCATTTGAAAAATGAAAGGTAAGCACACCCCAAACCAGAAACACAAATGTAACTGCTTAATTTGTACACAAAGAGAAGATTTTGACTGATTGAGACTAGAAAAGCTTTTCTCAACCTTTTTATTCTGGATGAACCCTTGAAATAATTTTCAGGTCTCAGGTGCAAACAAATTGCATACAAATTATTCTATCTTTAGCTCACAGTACGTTAGCGTGATTAGTAAGTTGTAAATATAATAATCCAATAATAATTGTCATTGCTGTTTTGAGTAAGGCGCTATTTGTGTGTGTGTGTGTGTGTGTGTGTGTGTGTGTGTGTGTGTGTGTGTGTGTGTGTGTGTGTGTGTGTGTGTGTGTGCGTGTGTGTCTATGGATCTGTTTATTTTGACAAACTTACTATCCTACTCTTTTTGTGCGGTTCCCCTCCCCACAACGGATATCAACTGTAAGTGTAAGTAGAAGAAACTTCAGTTTTTCCTTTTCTCAATTTCTTACTAGATTTTTTAAATACTTTATCCAAGTAGGTCTAAATGTCTTATCACAAATTTTTACTCTACAAAATGTTTATATGGTATTTGGAGATGGAGAGGCTGACGTCATCAGTCTACCGTCATTCTCTTCATGCAATACAACGATCACCAATTATGAACAACCTCCCCTACTCGCGTCAAAAACCGAGAATGCAAGTAAACACGGTGCCATTGCGTACTGCCAAACAGGGTTGCTCGGTCACTGTCCACCACTGGGAGTGCTAACACAGCTCGGTCACTGTCCACCACTGGGAGTGCTAACACAGCTCGGTCACTGTCCACCACTAGGAGTGCTAACACAGCTCGGTCACTGTCCACCAGTAGGAGTGCTAACACAGCTCAGTCACTGTCCACCACTGGGAGTGCTAACGCAGCTCGGTCACTGTCCACCACTGGGAGTGCTAACACAGCTCAGTCACTGTCCACCACTGGGAGTGCTAACACAGCTCGGTCACTGTCCACCACTGGGAGTGCTAACAGCGCCCGACGCACAAAGTTCAAAAAAAGAACGTTTTTTCACAATCACGATCTCTCACAGGACCCCTAGCGACATCTCGTGGAACCCTACGGTTCCGTTGAACCCCGGTTGAGAAGCCCTGGTCTATAAGTTTAGATTAGTCTAAGAGGTCACTTAGCGTAGCTGGGCTGTTTAGTTTATGTTAAGAGGTTATTTTATTCAGTCATAAGCCATCAGCTCCCTCAATAGACCTTCACCAACTTCACGCCTTTAAAACATTAGTAACCGAACGAATAAAGCCAGAATATCCTTTGCAAATCTAAACAGCATATGGACATCAGCTTACCACAGCACAAACACTGAATTTAAAATATATGAGAGTTATGTAATTTCTGTACTAATGTACGGTGCAGAAAACTGGAGAGTAACAGAAAAGGAAATGTCCGAACTGTTCTATTTCCCTACAGCCTGCTTCAGGAAAATTCTTCAAATTGGTTGGACATATGAGAACGAACGAACGAACTTTATTTTCAAAGGGTTAAGATGATGAATCAGGTGCATATACTACCTACGCGCTGTAGTAACAGTCAGCGTTTACACTCTTCGATACTTGCTGGGGAGACAGAACATCTATGGGTTTGCCCAGAGTAAAGTATTACGAAAAAATGCAGGTACCATTTTTAAGACCGTTAATTATATTGTATTTTTTGTCAATGTTCATCTCTTGATTGATTCTTCATGCTTAACATTGTAAGTGTGACTAGTTGAGGTGCTGAATGGTGCCATCATCCAAACTAAAGTAAAACCCAAGATGATCGCAAAACCATGCAGCAGTCCTCAACAAAAGTGATATTGATTTTAATCAAGAGTAACAACACAATAATGTCTAAATACCCGCCAAAAAACATCAGATTTCGGACTTCTGTACTGTCACTTACACATCACTTCTCAATGGTTCGTATTTTAGTCGCATATTTTATTTACCAGCAGAAGACATATAAAAATATAACGATACTTAGAAAAACAAATAAAAATTAGGATCGAAGAGAAATACCTATGGCACGAAAATTAAACAATAAAGGTGAACAAAAACGGAAGGTCAAGGATAGCCTGAGAGAATAGCTGGGAAAAGACTTGTTTTGTTTTGTTTTTTATTCTACTGGATGTTTTTTTTAAATGGATTTACGAGAGTGATATTCCTTAGCGATTCTTTAAAAAATTTTTTGAAGTATTATTATTATTTTTTTTTAACACTTACGTCAGTTTTCACGTTCATGTTAATGTTTTCGTACGTGTATCCCTGATGAATTTTTGTTCGTAACGTTCGCCATTTATTCGTCGTTTGTACCAGGAAGATGAACACTGTCTATTTTAATTGACATCACAAGAATTAAACAGTTCATATGTTTTTTTTAAAAGGCTCATGCCGTCAACTTTATTACCAATGAACAATACCGTAGAAGAAACACGGTATATTTCTAAATAAACCTTCGTCATCGACAGTTACAAGCAAGGAAAAAAAACACGAACTATAGGAAGGCTATGAGAAAATAATTAGCAAAAGTTACAAACAGAACACAATGGGGAAAAAAACAATGTAACAGCAACAGGTATACGTAATGGAGAAAGCTGTTTTAAAACTGATAATATTGAGTAAAACAATGAAAGGTGTACTATCATTTTTAATTAAGTTGTGTTATTTAGAATTAACCTCTACACCTCACGGTAGAAGGGGAATGACTAAGTAAGTTATTTAGAATTAACAGCTCAGTTGTGCAGAAACTGATTCGCCAGCATCACCAGTAGACAGCGATGTTTTGTTCATCGTCATGTTTTCATTAATTTAGGTCTGTTATGTGATTTCAATATACAAACATACAAGCTAAAGTTTAACATAAAATATAATATGTAAATGAATAAAGGCGTAACCGAAACCTGGGCATCTTGTCCACGTTTTCTATCAGTCAACATAACTTACTGTCGTGTGTAATAAACACCTATAATTTACTGATCAATCTACACACTGTAATTTGTAATTACTATCTAGAATTTTTGTAATTTACTATACTGTAATTTGTAATGAACACTGAAAATTCTTTGAGCAATATACGCACTATCATTTGTAATGAACACTGAGAATTCTTTGATCTAGCTACTCACTATCATTTGTGATAAACATGTAGAATTCACTTATCAGTCTACGTAACTTACTAACGTTTGCAATGAACGTTTATAATTTGATGATTAATCTATATACTATCATGTGCAACAAACATCTAGTTTTCATTGATCAATTTCACTTCACTTCAAGTACCATGCCTATTGGCGTAGGAGATCAGGTCTCTCCACAACTTTCTGTCTCCAGTACAATTTATCAATTCTGCTATTTACTTCTTTCCATGCCACGATGTCAAACTGTCCAGTATTTGCTCTCTATGTCATCCCCTATCCCTTTTTCCTTCAATCTTATCTGTTGTTACGATATATTCCAGCTTTCCTCTTCTCATAACATGCCCCAAAAAAGTTGACTGCTTCTTTCTAACTTGTGAAATAAGTTTCTTTTACGTATTGGCCTCTTTCATGACATCCTCACTGCTCTTTTTGGCTGTCCATTATATTTGTAACATTCTTCTGTAAAACAACATCTCTGTGGCCTCTAGTGCCTTCCCTACTTGTTTACCAAAAGTCCATGACTCACTCCCAGTTTACTCACTATAAATTAAATGAACATTAAGAATAAACTATTCAACCTATGTACTATCATTTGTAATAAACATCTAGAACTTAACATTATCATTTATAAAGAACATCTAGAATTATATTATCAATCTACTTAACTTATTATCATTTATAATGAACATCTAGAATGATCTTATCAATCTACTTAACTTATAATTCGTGAAGAACATCCAGAATTCACAGACTAGTCTACTACGTACTATCATTTGTACTAAACATTAAGAATTCATTGATCAATCCACTACGTATTATCATCATCTGTATTCCACTGTTAGGATAGAACTGAAACAATTTCCAACTATAATTCAACTTACAGTGCAAACAGCAAGCATGTAATCAAACACGCTAATAGTAAAAGCACAGAACATGCATCATATGATGACACTGTTCAACAAAATGATGGTAAATCGATTTTGTAGCGCAAAGTTAATATTATGTAGATTTCTAGTTATTTTTCTTCATTTATTTTGAAGTTGGGTATATCGTCTGCTACCAGTAGTTCATGGCAGAACAAGCTGGAGAGATCACATTGTCACGCGCGAGGCAGCCAATCAGAATTCACTCAGAAAAAAGTGGGTGTGTGCATGCAATATTCCTTTGACAAAAGAAGAAAATTAATTAACTCCAAACTAAGCCACTATCACGTGATTTCTAACATTAAATCATAGTCATTCAGCAATGTTTAAATTAAACATTTAACCAGGGCAAGAAATCAAACACATAATGTACTCTCAATTCACGTCCCAGTACTAACTTATGTTGATAAAGACAACTTAAAGATAGATCGCAGATTGGTAATAATATAGCCAACGGAGTTCAGTTAAGAAAATAGTCCCTCAGCACATACTACTGTAGGGAAGTGAAGGATTAAGATCCTTCATTATACTAGGCTGTTACGACATGCTTCAGGAAGCAGTTATCATGTTCTGTCTTTGTCTCTCTAGAGAACTTCTGCAGGGAGGAGAGTTCTACCTTGTAGACTGGTCGGAACAAGCTCAAGTCATCTCTGGCTTTGTTTATCCTGGCACAGACTCCCTGTCTTTTCTGATGTGTCGTCTTTGTTAATTCCCAAATAGATTAAGATTAACTCCTAATTATCCATCTGACAAATTGATATCTTTGAATATGTTGCCTTTATTTAATTTAGGAAAACATGAACCTTACGAGTAGTCAGTAATAAACGAAAATAGAAAATTAGTAGGTAGGCTACCAATAAGAAAGAAAGGAGACGTTAACAACTGACGATTAACATAAATTATAGGTTCACTTTGGAATCAAACCAGGTACGACCCAAACAGTTCGATAACCTGGTAAGTCAATCACTTCTGTTACATTTATGTTATCTTTCTTTCATCGTTTTTTTCTTTCTTTCTTTTTTCTTTCTTTCATCTTTCTTTCTTTCTTTCTTTTCATCTTTCTGGATGGTTTTGTGTGTGGCGCGTCACCAGAACAAGGGACAAACCACCAAGGCAGCTGTAACTTTTCTAATTTCATTATCATTGTTGTTACGGTTATCGTTTGGAACAATACATACCTTTACCCCAGGCGGATTATAGAAGCAGCCTGAATATCGTTATATATATATATCACTATTTGAGGTGCAGAGACAATTATAAACAACATACATTTTTTTTTAAAGGGGGGGGGGGGGGTATCGTAGAGCGAATATAAAAATTCATATAAGCCTCCAGAGTTCACGAACTTGTGTGTCCTCTTCATGCATGGAGGCGCGGCAATTCAAGAGCTCTAACATACTAGCTTCTAGACACTGACTATGGACAAGGGAGAGATATTAAAAAAACAATTAATGATCGCATGTTATAATAAATCAGTTCATCACGTAGTCCGTCAATCACTCTGTCAGTTAGTCATTCAGTCCATCAACCAGTCTGTCAGTTTCTGTGTCAGTCAGTCCATCATTCAGTCCGTCTGTTCATCAGTTAGTCTATCAGTCATTACATCGGTCAGTCGGTTGGTTAGTTCTCCATTCCTTCAGTTCACCAATAAATCAATCCGTACATCAGTTCGTACGTCGGTCCGTCAAATTAGTTAGTCCATCATCCAATCATCAGGAGTACATCAGTCAGTCACTCGGTCCGTCAGTCAATACATGAATCAGTCCGTTAGTAAGTTAGACATTCAATATTTCGTCAGTCTGTGAGTCAGTCCTTATAAATACATTTATTATGACAAATAAAAGTCAGTTAAACAATAAACCAAAAGCCTGAAGTTTAACACCCTGCCCCTTGGAACACCTTCAGTTGTGTGACAGTCCACTAAACAATGCTAAAGGGAAATCACTCCAAGTGAAAATTCTGTGCGGAACGATTGGCAACGTTCTTTTCGAGATTAATTCATTTATTTCCTTTTGTCAAGTAACCAATGTGGGTCTTCAAAAGTGTCTACCTTTGCACAAGATTACTCTTGGCAGAGTTGTAGAAAGGTAATGATGCTTCTACCTCAAGGTAGTGTTCGCGAGATGTTCAGAAAAGCGAGAACAATGCTGTGTGAGGCTGAGCAAATGTTAACTCTTGTATCTGTCGTCAACTTTTGTGAAGGATAAGGTTTTCTTATAATTCGGTAAGCCGTTCAAGCCCCCAGATGAGTTAATTCAGCGAAATTCCTCTTATTATTATATATAGCTCTGTTTTAGTGTATTGAATGTAGTACATTCAAAATGGTTAAATCAACTTCAAATGTGTCTTTATACAAGTAACACATTGAATAATCAATTAAGTTTTAACGGTTATAAAAATGAATAATTCCTTATAGAAAACGTTGTCATCACTGGGTGATGTTATGGCGTTAAAAAATTGGGTAGTTCACTTGACAGCTTTTATGTTTCTACTTAGCTGCCAATGAGTTTGTCTGTTCTGCTCCAGCTGATGTTTGGTTCTTTGTAGATGGATGCCTGATTCACACTCGTCACTATTCAAGTTTAAAAGTTGTAGCACGCTCCAAGAAGTGTCAGGGAGTAACTACCAAGCTGGTCCCGCGTATCTAAGACATGTCTGATGATGGTATCTAGCGTGTACTTCAGGCCACTTATACCCTCACTTGTTCCACAGATAACCCTCAACTGATACCACCAACTAGTGTCACAAAAGAAGATAACAAATACCCTCTTGAGTATTGCGTTTTCCGACACATGCTTATGTGTCCCTGTTGTGAATATTTTTGATAGGTAGGTCAGAAGATATGTATGGTCCCGTCTGAGCAGAGGTGATAGTGGTAAATATGCGAGAATAAAGGTGTAAGAAATAGATTTTGATAGTGTAAGAGGAAGATCAGTCTCTGGAGTGAATAGTTCCTCTAGTCCAGCCCATCTATACGACTATATTTTAATATCAGACGACCTTTCTGTCCCTATATGAAATATAAGTTACACTACACATGCCCACGCACACACAATTATGTGACAACAATACGCACAAACGTGAAAAACTATGGATAATTGGGTATGAGTTTGACCGACACACTAAATTAAGTTTTTGATTAGTTTATTATCACTTAAACTTTACAAAATCAAACATATACAAATTAATATATTCATGTTTACAGACATAGAAAAATAACCCAATAAGTGCCATCCCCTTTGTTGAGAAAAGATCCCAAAAGAAGTTAAACGTTGCTGCAAAACCTATATTGACCAAACAGGCAAACGACTTGGGGACAGATTCAGCCAGCACTTAAATGACATCTCCCAGCAAAAATCCACACCAGTTGCCATACACTTTAATGGTCCTGACCACCATGGTCCCATCGACATCCAGGTCACAGCGATCCGATCCTGCTCCTCTGACACTGCTAGCCGAGAACAGCTTGAGAACCGTCTTATCCACCGCATGGGGTGTCTAAAACCAGCTGGTCTTAACACTTTACACACCTTTGTCTGAAGCCACCCTTTCCTCTCTTGCTCTATTTTGACTCTTTCCACTCTTATCCTATTCTTCTATTTTTATGCCGTCCTCCTTAATATGTATGAATATATAATACACTGTTTTTAATATGTCTTTATTTCTTATTTCATATTTATTTATCTCCAACTCATTCGGTCCTCTTCTATTTCCAGTCCCCACTTTTATTACGTTTGGGTAGTTTATTGTTCAGTTTCGTTTTTTATTGTTTTAGTTTCGTAGTATGTATTGTGTACATCCGGTGGCGGAAGTCACTTCCTTTTCGGCCATGCGCGTCCGTCCGTGGACAGCAAATAGTGGTAGGATTTCGATGCCTTGCCTTCAGGGAAGTACCTAGGTTCTATTTCTATATTTATTTAAGTTCTTATGTGTCCTATCTAGCCTTCACTTTCTTTCCTTTCCCTGACGAAGGCCTTGTGGCCGTAACGTAGAATATTTTCTTTGTCTTTTGTCCTCGTAAGACGAATCACCCTTTTCGATATTTTTTTTCACACCCATCCAAAAGAAGTTAATAACCCAAAAGGTCAAAGATTAACACTAGGGTATAGAATAGACTGTGAAGAAAAGGAACAAAGTTCCTACTTAAGCTATCCAGTAAAATACTCAGTTTGGCGAAATACAACAAAAAGAAGTTAGTACAATGATTATACAAAGGAAAATATTCTCTCTTTCTGTCTCTCACTCTGTCAGTCTGTGGCCACACACAATCTCGCTTACTTACTAGTGATGTTGGTATCCATTGAAAAACATAAAATAATCACTGAGCATATACTATCAGGTGGGGGTGCCTAAGATAGCCCCAATCCAGCCTATGTATTGAAGAATAGTTACAAGGTGGACGCCAAATTTGGTGTTTTAATGTTCCCTGGATGAAATCGCTGTCACCACAAATAGTTACTGAAGCAAGACGTGCTCTGGACATTCACAGTTGAAAAAGAGGAGAAAGTAATTCCCGTATTGCTAAGCATCTGGTTGCGAAGCTAAATGTTATCATATGTAAAAAAACTGATGATGATGGTAAATCCTATCGGCTGACTTTATGATGAGTGTCGATTTCGAAACAGCACAACTGTCTGAATAAATCCAGTGCTGTGTCTGTCAAAGGTCCGGAATATATGTTCTTTCGTGTCCCAGTGGGCTGGAAAATTTAGGTAAGGTACACCCACTTACAATTAATCTTATTGTTTATATCTGGTCTCTCTTCTGAATGCAGGAAGTGGACCGAACCGGTCCAAAAATCGAAGACCCAATAATAATAAGAATGTTACTGGTGATATAAGACCGCTGGCAGCTGGTTTTTGATTGAGTGCTAGATAAGGAAGAAAAGAACATTTTTAAAAACTGCTACTATCTGTCCGTAGGTTTTCCACTATGGCATGTTGGGAAAGAAGGATATGTGCCCTCCCCCGTTTGCCTGCGGGAAAATGAACAGCGCAGAAAGTCCTTTATTCAATTTATCTATAAGCGCACTTTAACAAAATCTGCTTGTCACTACTAGCTATATGTCAGCGTCTGTTGTTTAGTCATATAATAATTACTCTAGTCACTATTTAATTTCACACAATGAAATATAAGGCGAATTCTATTCGGTCACTGATCCGTCACGCTTAATAATCTCAGTCAGCTACGCCGTATCTTCTTGTGTAAAAAATGGGGTATTTGAAATTACATTACTCTGAACGACTGGCAAGAAATATCTATGCGTTAGGTTATTTCTTACTTACTTACTTACTTAGTCGTTCCCCTTCTACCGTGAGGTGTAGAGGTTTGGAAGAGAGAGCGCCAGACTATCCTATCAGCTGTCTTCCTCCTGGCCTGGATCCATTCTAGTCCTCGGTCCTTCAAAGATTGTCTAATGTTGTCCTCCCAGCGGACTCTGGGTCGTCCTGGGGGTCTGTATCCCTGACTCTTTGTTTTCCATGCTTGTCGTGGTAGCCGATCTTCTCCCATTCTGCAGACATGGCCAAACCATCTTAGTTGGGACTGTTCTACTTGAGTCTGCAGGGGGTGGCGTTAGGTTATTTCACTAGTTTTAACGCTCGGGAATTATGTTGAATAAAATGGTAAACCTAACACATTTTAACACTTAAGCACAATTTCTATTACCACAAGCAGAAAATTAAATCCCCACGTGACAATTTAACACATTTAGCAAAGAAATGGTTAGTCTGGCGTGAGTAGATTTATCCAAGAAAATTTCTGAGCGACTCTAATACTGAGTTTGAGAGAGCGCTGTATATATATACAGTAGAACTCCATTTATCCGAACCCCAATTATCCGAACATCCAATTATCCGAACACTTTTTCCAGAAAAAAAAAAAAAAAAATCAGATGCCACAGTCACGTTAGACTAAAATTCTGAATCTTTTGATGCGGCAAACTTCAAATGTGTGCGAACAATTTGTAGAGAATGGGATGGCTAATGGTCGGTCGCTTACGTACAGGAAGTCAGTTAGATCATAAAGTCAGTTAATATCTGGTTTACCAATCCAGTGTACGTGTGCGTTCTAGGTAGAACACTGGCTAAACAGACAGTTGAACTTAAAAGAATTGTGTCTGCTACTACAGCAGAATAATTTTGGTGTACATGTATTTCTCTGTGCGATATGGCATCTTCCAGTAGGCCTAAAGCATATAAAAGGAACCGCAATGTTTTGTCAATTGAAACGAAAACAGAAATTATCAAGAGACTAGGACAAGGTGAAACTGTGTCTTCACTTGCGAGGATTTTCAATGTTGGGAAAGCTACCGTCTCTGACATCAAAAGTAACAAGGATAAAATTATGAGTTTTGCATCGAAATTTGATAGTGAAAATGGGTCGAAGAAACGTAAAACCATGAGAAATGCGAAAGATGTGAAATTGGAAGAGGCTTTGTATATATGGTTTGTGCAAAGAAGAAGCAAAGGGGAACCTATCTCTTGTTCTCTGTTGTGCGAAAAGGCACTTCAGTTCAACAATCAACTTGACGGTCCTCCTGACTTTAAGGCTAGCCAGGGATGGTTAAGAAACTTTAAATCTCGTCATGGCATACGAGAATTGGAGATTCAAGGGGAATCTTTATCTAGCGATGCAACTGCCGCTAAAAATTTTAAAGAAACATTCTTGGCTTTTTTGGAAGAAGAAGGTTATTCACTCGATGATGTGTATAATGCCGATGAGACTGGCTTATACTGGAAATCATTGCCTCAAAAATCATTTG